>CM055281.1:708136-748338 GCA_029237695.1 Conchocele bisecta | reverse complement strand
TCCCGTCTCTATATGACCTTACCTATTGTTGGGACGTTAAACACATTCACACTTTTTGTATGTGACAGCTGAATCTGCTTATACCCCTTGTGTGAGTATTACGATTATTAGTAATTCTATTTTAGGGATGTGTTTTTTCTCGATGTAAATATTCCGTTCTGATCTTGGGACCCCCCCCCCCCCCCCCCACACACACACACACCACAATGCAGCAGGTTAAAACGGGATCGAACCTGTTTGTCCGGCCTTACATGACCTTAGCTGTTGATAGGTCGTTAAACACCAATAAACACACAAACAAATAAACCAATTCACTTTGGAATACAGCTATCACGACAGGTTTGATTCGTTATTTAACTTCTCGGATAGTTTCACTAATGCAAATAACCAGCAAGATGTGAGGTAAAGTGTTCGGCTCCTACTACATGCATTTCTGTTGCCGTACGTCACATTGGCTTGCAACTTCATATTCTTATTTGTCACCATCCGTATTTTCATTCTATAGCTCACATATGCGCCACTTTTGCTCGATTTCAAGGTGAAATGATTTAGAAATTGTTGCCTCGCCCATCCCGTTTCCGTGCCGCGCCAGATATTTTTTTCCATTCACGGCATTAACCTACTATTCTATTTATCCCGTCAACACCTACAAATAACTTCAAAATTAAAAAAAATAATCCCAGCCGCATCGTCAAAATCGGAGAATTGACTAGTATGACAACCGCACATATTCATACGCAGTGATTAGGTCGTATTGACAGGATATCAAAAATGTTTCACGGGACATACGCACTGTGTTGACGGGATAAATAGCAATATCAGTAATACTAATGGGAATTTTATGGAGAAACGTAGTTACGTGATGCATAATATAGAGCCCACGGAAATGGACCCCGTTGGATCGACGGGAGGCCCAGCGCATGCGTACTTGCTCTGTAATTCCATGTCCTGTGGGGGAAAACAAAATAAATGGTAGAAAACGGAGTCGGTGTTCGCTGGTATCAAGTATACCTACGGATGTCTACAAGGCGAATGTGAACACCTTGGTGTGCCTATTGAGAGGCTGCTTATACGGAGGAAAGAAGATCAAGTCTATAAGGTGCGGCTAGGAAACGCGTAGGAATTCCAAGGCTTGCCGAGGCATTTCTACCGTTTGCGAGTCGAGCCCGTGACAACATCTGGCTTTCACGGTCTCTGATAGAGCACCAGAGCGCAGGTTAACCCTTACACCGCTATCTTAATTTTTTGGTCGTCTGCTGTTTATTTTCTATTTTCCATTCTTATCATCAAAACATGCTTTGACAGCACTTTAGCATAATTTACAACGTGCTTTGATAGCACTTCAGAATCATTTCCATTGGAAATGATTCTGAAGGTGCTGTCAAAACATGTTTTATTGAGAAATAAGGCACGGTATATAAGCAACAGCAGACAACAATGTGTAGCGGTCTAAGGGTTAATTAACGTTTTTTTACTGTTCAAAGACGGGGAGTAAAAAACATCGCTAAAGCTTTTTCACTTACTGATACTTTTAGGTATATATAATGCATTTATGGACCTTGGTCCGTTATTTCAACCTGTGTACATCATCTCTATATGACCAGCTGTTGATGGGACGTTAAATCCATTCACTTCAACCTGTGTACATCACTTGTATCTGACATCAAGGTGAGGTTAAGAAATGCCTAAGAAATACGAGGCTCGCCAAGGAATTCATAAACTTCATATCCAGAGATACAATCCTGACATGACATTAAATGGAGACAGCTCGTCTCTATTGATATCCAGTTTATCAGGAATGGAATTCCAAGGTTTGCCGTGTCAAGACTGACACACTTGGTATCAACACACACGTGCATGATATTCTACTGTGAAGTAACGTTTATGCTACATAGTCAAGGTGCATGATCACGTGGTTATAACAACAACAACAGTGGCTGAAAGTGTTAAAATCCGAAGGCTTGCCCACTCCAAAGTAAGTATTATTTGATATTTTCCTTAATATGAAACGGATTTTGATGAAATATGGCGCAGCAAACGCGTCCTCATGAGCTGCATTTGATCGTCCAGGGAGTTTGGCACAGACTTATGTAGTTTTTGCGAAGAATCGATTTACGTGTCTACCGACACGGAAATCGATTCTTCGCAAAAAGGACAGAAGTTTTGGCCACAGTACAGAGACCACCAAATGCAGCTTAACAAGGCGCGTTTGATGCGCCATATTTCATAAAAATCCGTTACGGAATAAGGACCATATATAATAATAGCACTTTGAATCGAATGTATTCTGGAAGTTTCAGCACTTGTTGTTGTTAGTGATCATACACGTTGATAGTTGACACACACGGCCTGGTGTTCAGTACACATCTTTAGAAGGAGTTCGGAAATCGTCGGTGAACTGGTCATTACTGGCTAGCTGTGGTACTTACGTAAACTGGCGTGCCTGCCTGCTCCCCGGTTACGATCAAGTCTTTCTCTTTGCTGGCGTCACATGTCAGAACGATTACCGTCGTTCTGTCAATAGAGAATACAAGCACAATGCAAAGCTAGGAAACGTGTATGAATTCCGAGGCTCGCCAAGGAATTCCTACCGTTTCTAAGCTGAGCCTGATAAACTTAACATCAAACGACACTAGCATGGTATTCTTGTGTTTATCAGCTAATCTGTTATTTTTCACACTGTTCGATCCGGTTAACCCGGGTTTAAATGACCTTAGCTGTTGACTGGCCGTTAAACGCCATTAAATAAGAATTTGAGAAATTGGTGTCTTGGTGCCATTGGTGGTAACCGTGTCGTCCGAATATTGCAGACATAGTCTCCCCCCACCCCCCCCCCCCCCCCCCCACCCCCCCCCCCCCCCCCCCCCCCCCCCCCCCCCCTTATAACGGGTTCTTGAAATTTCCAGAGCAAGCTACACGTATGCATTATGGCACGCCAAATGCACAATAATTCCTCAAACCCGGGTTTGAGGAATTATTGTGCATTTGGCGTGCATACCTGATTGTGTTGGTGCCATTGGCAGTAACCTTGTCGTCGGTGTATTGCAGGGTTAGTCTCCCCTGCTCATCGTTCAAGAACTGAGCACTGTCCTGGGTCCCACAGCTGTAGTACTCGCTCTGCTCTGTATTCCGTCGTACCTGACACACCTGTGTGGAAAACGGTGCTCCAGATAAGGCATGTATTTATGTATTTTACGCATAAAAAAGAGGGTGGGCGGCTAATTGGGAACATGCAGAGGGTAAATTTAGCGATGGGATTTATCCTATCGGCATCCTCGGATATGTACCCCTGGTTCGATCATCAGGTACGGTACATCTTAAATTTGGCTTTCTTGTTTGTCGATAGTTGAATCGGGTTATACCCACTATACAAATAGTGAAATTAGTAGAATAAGTATGGTTAAATGATTCTGGTACGTGTGGTGAGGACCTGTCACCAGATGAGGTTACGTTTTATTCTAATTTTAGGGGTGACTATTTCTTTTTCTGTAAATATTCTGCTCTGATGTTGGGATCACTCCCCCATTCATACAGATGAAATGTGGGATTCGACCCTGTCAACCCGGCCTAAATGGCATTATAATTGTTTTTACTGGACTATTTTTGGGGCAATTTACGGCCTCATTTGTGTGGTGGTTGGTTGGGAACATTCGTCGCATGTTTCTCATGGATGTTCAGTGTTTTTTTCCACCAAAATATACGGAGATAGAAAGCCCCATTACCCCCTCGAAAACGTATCTCTCCATCAAATACTCCTTTTTCTGATTTTACTTGTTTCAATGGGGTATGATGAACTGACTTTATGAAATAACGTTTGACTCATTGTCTCAAATTAGTAGATAAACCATCGTATTTGTGTGATTAGTCAACTGTCAATGTGCCTTACTGCAGAACAATCCCGTATGTATGAACTAGTGTCACACATCCTCCACCCAAAGGCACTTCTCCGATAAGTGAAAAAACACTGATGTTGCTAATCTCAGGGTGTGCCACTACGATACTCACGTATACCATGTATACAGACACGCCCTCTGTAAATGGTTAGTTGCGGGAAGTAACTCTGCATAATACTCCCGTATCGTCTCGATACGGGAGTATTCTGAAGAGTTACTACCCGCAACTATAACTGAGTTACAAGGGTTCCCCGGGGCGGATCCAGTGTTTACGTTTAGAGGGGGTGTGTAATATTCGTTTTTCATGGATGTTGCGAATCTGACAGTGCAATAGATTTCTATACTCACGGATACAGAGACACATGTTTCCTCTGTGAATGGGTTACACGGGTTCCAGGAGAAAACGTCCCCCACTGACTGGTCCGGCACATCCTTGAAACTGGAAACAGGCTATTTTAAAAACGGGATTTTATCATATAAGACCGTTTTTGTCGCGCCCGCTTACGGACAGCGCAATATAGTCGGCACATTGGCTTACGTACGTACGTGCGTCCGGTTAAAGATTTTGGTTACAGTTTGTTGTCGAGCCCGCTTGCGGAAAGAGAGACATAGTGATCACAATGACGTCCGGGTGTCCGTCCGTGCGTGCGTCCGTCCGTCCGAAACCTGCGTTAAAGTTTTTAAATACCATCAAATGCCTCGGCGGGCTCGACATGCGGGTCACGGCCATCTGGTGGTTAAAGTTTTTGGTTACAGTTGTTGGTTAAAGTTTTTCAGTATACTACTAAAGCCTCGGCGGGCGTGACATGCGGGCCGCAGTCATCTAGTTTAGTTCAAATAACTATATAGAACATACCCTGTAAGACGTTTTACCTACAATGGACTATTCATTCATCCGCGCAAATCCGCCAGAAAGGTTTTGCTTACAACGGCAATCCGTCGTTTCCACATGACACAAGTTTTATTTGCAACCGGCAAAATACATTCGTCCACACTCTGGCACAATTTCGCTACAGATGTTTGCTTACAGTGATCGTCCACAACCTAGATGCAACATTTTAATTAAAACTACGTATTTGTTCTAACACAACTTCGCTACTAAGTTTTACTTACAACGCTGTTCCATCGTCCTTGGCGAGGGGTGACAGATCTATCACGTTACCGTCCGAATATGTACACGAGCAGGATTTGTCTTTGTTGCATTCGCCCACCCTCGGCTGGTCGCCAGGGACCGCTGCTCCAACCGCCAACATCGTCATAAACAGGAAACAAATTATCCGTCCGTGCCCCATCTTTGTCCACCTCGTGCAGTGTCAACATTCAATACAAGTGTCGCTGGCAAACAGTCAACAATTGGTTATTTCCGCTTCCGCTACTAATCAGAATGCGTACCTATTAAAGATATTGTATTGCCAAAGATTGGCATAATACATAGCTTGTTTTGGCAGACTATTTTATTTCGCCAAAGCATTTTCTATATTCAATGTGAGAATGCAATTGCATGAGGTGAACACATTTGTTTTTGGTCATGTTTATAAGCATAACAAACCATATAAACTATGTCGACTAATTCCTTGATCACGGAATTTGACCGAACGTTGGACCAAATTGTCATATTGATTTTTCAAAATTATATTTTTGACCGCATTTTGCACTGATCAGATTTCTGTAGCTTATATATGTAAAGCACTCTGAGGCAAAATGGTGTCTACTAAGTTCATGTTTGGTGAATTTCTGAACCCAGATCAAAACTTGGTACTTGGAAATTACAATAATGCACGCCAAGATGACTGTCCAATTGGAACCAGTGCAGGTTTCGAACGTGCTCCTAGAGTTTTGGCGATCTGTGCAAGCAAAACAACTGTGCCGCTAAATACTCGCGGCATAACGAATGTTATACAAATAAAAATGTAAACATACAAATGTATATATGACAATATAATTATATAATCGGCCAAACTATAACTAATGTCCACCTGATTTCTGCAGTCCGTTATTGTCATACGAAGTTTTAAATGTATTCATACTATCGTCACCAGGAGTCCACGCAAATACCAAACAATTATCAACGAAGTAACTAACCTCAAATTAGTGCCACATTGATGTTGAATAAAATCCGTCGCATATTTTCTAATATATGTACATTGAATTGCGATTAAAAACTCAATATTAGATAATTATTTATCTGCTTACAACAAACATATGATGTAACACACTGGGCGGAACAGCCTGATAATTTGGACCTTATCTCAATTGTGGCCAACATAGCCACTGATCCGTTTGTCCATCTGCGCAGTCCGATCAGAGCATACTACATCTGTATATCTTAATTCATTCAATGATATACCGTTGCTGTGTCGAGCGAAAGTATTTAACTATGCTCATGAAAGACACTGGTGTATCATTTGCATTGTATTTGGTCCATTTTACCATCCAGTGACATAATCATGCTAATGAGACGGACTATGATCGCTTATATGTACACTTCTGACCGATAAAAATACATTACTACGTTGTCCAGTTCAGTTCAGTTCAGTTTATAGTTTATTTATGCCATATATGTAATATCGATATGTGACGCGCCAAGCGAAAACCTCCTGTATGGTTGAAAAATACGAAATTGATTTTTCAACATATTTAGAAAACATGATCTCTCTCGAACAATATGATATACATGTATAAACCAATGATGTATTCACCTGATAAACCATCTTTCTAGACCAACAAAGATACCCATCTGACGTCACTTTGTCGCATCGACGTTGTTTTGACATGACGTACGTTACGTCGTCGTTATCAATATTTACGGACAGCGGACCGCACGAGTCGTAACGTTTACGTGTTGCAGTTATACTCACACATAAAGTTCTCTTTGTTTCATCACAATGCACATATTTAACTACTACATGTATAATATTATTAATATATACTTAGCGATATTTCAAAACATTTATATTTAGTTTATAAATAGTATAAGAAACAATGACAATTCGTTACAACGGCAAACGTCGCCTGTAAATGATATTTTCCGACGTCATGTAAAGTCCACAGGTGGAAGACTCGGACCTAGGACTCAATAAATGACTCATTTGAAAAACGTTACTCTACCCACCCGTTTCCGGTGTCTAGTGTACGGAAATTGTTTAGTGGGGTAACGGTTTACAAATGGGCCATATATCGGGTCCTAGGTCCGCGTCTTCCATCTGTGGTAAAGTTCACCTCAGACTCGCTTAATAAATTCCGTTGACTCTGTCCTGTCTACATGTGTAATATATGTACTTGTTTATTTATTATGCGTGTCACTGTAAACTCTCAATTCCTTAACTATATTGAATACCTGTTAATTCGTAACATATTTCGATTTCTGCATTCTAATAGATAAATAAAACTGCGATAATTACATTGCTTCACACTTGCGAAGAATCGATTTCCGTGTCTACCGACACGGAAATCGATTCTTCGCAAAAACGCCTGTTGTGTGTGATTTACATATATCATAAACATTATTAATATGGTCGATACTACAATAGCACGATACTACGATGAAGATATTACGATGCCACGATGGCGATAGTACGATATTACGATGGCGATACTACGATGGCATGATGATGATAGTATGATGACGATAGTACGATGACTGTGTGTTCTCGTTATCATGCAATCATATACTCAACAAAACTAGAAACGTCCCTGTTTTATAGCCGGTGTAGCTCTGTCTATGTATGTACCACATGTTCAAAGTACATGTATTTTAAACCGTGGCGATGTTCAGAATACGATCGTGTAGAGTTTAGCCGATACACACGGTTTACATAGCGGCCAGTGACCGGAACGTTGATTTCCACTTTGTGCACGTGCACGCTATACTTGTCATCGATAAGGTGATTCAGTTCATGTCGTACCATTCATGCGATAGGGGCTATTCGGAAAATTAAAAAACTTTTTTAATTTTTCACTGTTTTCGATATGCCACGGCTTTCCGAAAACGAGCGAAATCAGGCAATTGGGATGCTTGCGGGTGGGATGGCCGCCAGGGCGGTCGCGCCTCGGTTTGGTTGCTGTCGGAAGACGATTGATCGTTTTGCAGCCCGGTACCAGCAGACTGGGGCTGTTCACGACCGGCAGCGACCTGGTAGGCCTCGTGTAACGACGGCTAGAGCCGATCGTTACATTACGTTGACGCACTTACGTCAACGTCGATTGGCAGCCACAGTCACTGCTAGGCGATACGGTGTCTCAGGGCAGACCATTCGCAACCGGTTACGTCGTAACGCCCAACCAATCCGGGCACGCCGCCCGTACACTGGTCAGATAATGACCCAACGTCACCGTGCTGCCAGACTGTTATGGGCGCGACGTCATCTGAACTGGAGTAGGGCTGACTGGAACCGAGTTTTGTTCACCGATGAATCTCGGTTCACAGTTAGTCATGCTGACGGAAGATTACGGGTATACAGGCGTAAAAAGGAAAGATTCACCGATTGTTGCATTGTTGAGAAGAACATGTTTGTGGGAGGGAGCGTAATGGTATGGGGTGGGATCATGGGAAACCGGAAGACAGATTTGGTTGTTGTACAGGGCAACATCAATGCACAACGTTATGTTGCAGATGTGCTAAATGCACATGCCTTTTATCCGTCAGCATGGTCCTGGTGTGACATTGATGCACGACAATGCCCGCCCTCACGTAGCCAGGGTCACCACTCAATACTTACAGCAAAACAACGTCGACGTCATGCCATGGCCCGCGGTCTCCCCGGATCTCAATCCCATTGAACACATATGGGATGAGCTGGGCCGCAAAGCACGAGCTAACCATCAGATTGACAATGTTCGATCTTACACGGGCGTTACAACGGGAATGGAGGAATTTGCCCAACGCACTGGTATTGCGTTACGTCACGTCGATGCGGCGTAGGATCATTGGATGCATTCATGCAAATGGTGGCCACACTCGGTACTAACGAGATTTACTGAATTTGCCACATTACTTATTGAAATTCCATCTCTAAACATTAAGTAACACATTTCTGAGTTTTTGTGATTTTTGATTTTGACCCCTACCTCCCTTGGCCGGTTATCTCTCGAATATTTAACAAGATATCCAAATGCAATTTATTGGCTTTGATACAGAAATGAATGAACTTGTTTTTCCATTTTGATTTTTAAAAGTAACCCTTTTGGTTTTTGATGAATCTTTCCTTAAACATGGAGGGACGTTTCTAGTTTTGCTCAGTATAGTAACGAGCCGATAGCGATATTACGGTGGCCTTAACGAAACACGGTATATTACTACAGTTTCAACCAGTCCCTTTATTCTCATATTTCATCATGATGTCGGAGCTTATTCGGACGATAGCAAATATATTTCCACGATTGAAAGGCGAAAAGGGTAGCCGCTGATTAGTCTCATCCGGGACTACACGATAAGCTATCCACTCATACAGGTCTATGCGAACAGTGCAGACCATGCTACTACAGTGCAGATGCACATGACGATCAGGGGCTACACTGGTGACAATACTGATGAAGACTATTTTCTCACCGCGCCCTTGTACATGTTGTATTATGCACGATATAATTATATCACGCGAGCCGGTTGTTATCAATTGTTATCGTATTTGATAACGTGTATGTATGCTGATAGTGTTATATTCATTTAAGTTCATGATGTAACCCGGAACAATGTCCGGGATACATATATATGTAGTTGCCGCCCTGCCTGTCTGTCCGTCCGAGATTTACTGTAACATTTCGGGTACATACTATCTCTGTAACCGTATGTCGGATTGTCTTGAAACTTCATATGCTTATTATTCATCATCCTTATTATGTTTAGAAATGACGGTGAAGTTTGCGTTAAAGTTTTGTTTGTTCCGTTAACATTTTGAGGGGTACATCCAGCAGTGTTACTTATTTCTCTTTTTGTAACTATTATACAACACCCTTATACTTTTTACAGATATCTCCTTCCGCCATGTTATACCCCCCCCCACCCCATCCGCCAGTGCCGGGATGCATACGTATCGTGCTTGGATTGTCGATGGGTCGGTGTGTCTGGTTAAGAAGTGTGCGTGAGTTTCTCCAAACTGCCACCGAGGGCATATGTGTGCCGACAGGCCACGTTTTCTTGTTGTCAATATTACTAAACAGTGTTACAAGTATTTATCGTGCTCGTATTCGTATTGTCTTTAACTACACAGGGCCAGCGCCTTGTACGTTATATGTATACACTGGAATACCAAACTGTTAAGCCGGGATTTATATTTTAACATTTAAGATTCCGTCATATGAAATGCATAGTCAGTACATGCATTGCCTCACTATGTGTCTTTATCAGGTAACCTGCCCTGTATTGACCGAATACATACTGACTGATAACATATTGTTGTATCAGGCATTGCCCTGATACAAGGAAGTGAAAACTTGCGTTCTATTGGTCTGATGACGTCAGTGTTATGACGCAACGCGCAAGTCCGCGTTCTGTCCATATATAACGACACCAATTATGGCCATGTTCGACCATAAAACGTTACCTGATAAATAGAATACCAGACTAGTGTCTTTTGATATCAAGTTTATCAGGCTCGGCTCGGAGTGGGTGGCAGGTGGGAGCATGCGATGGGTAATTTAACGATCAGGGTTCATCCTTACCGGAATTCCGAATGGAGACCTGGTTTGGCCCTTAAGTACGTCGTTGGCATTCTTGAATGTGACAGTTGAATCTGTTTATATCCCTTATGTGAGTATTACGATTATTCGTAATCCTATTTTAGGGGAAGGGGCCAAGTGACTGGTGTGGTATGAACCTGGCACCAGGTCAGGTTATTTGAATTTTCAAGGCTGAATATATCTTTTCTCGATGTAAGTTCTGACTTTGGGATCCCCCCACCCCCCTCAAAGCAGCAGGTTAAAATGGGATCGAACCCGTTTGCCCGGCCTTACATGACCTTAGCTGTTGAGAGGCCGTTAAACATCAATAAACAAACCAACAAACAAGCATGATTGGATATATGTCCACTTGCAAAACCTACTGATTTTCCTTCCTTTTCCAATCGATACTCAAACTCCACTCAAACGAACTTGATTTGTAACTCACTTAAACAAAAACGTAGATGTTGATGTTTTACTGCCATGACAATAGGTGCGGACTGTTTGTCACATGTGTAGACACAGATCGGGATGCGTTTCCACGCACACTGATCAGCGCCTACAATCTTCTCTATTGAGCTGCGCAACAATCCTTAATAAATATAACGAACATTTTACAACTTAATATTATGGTGGTCCGTTAGGGATATTTTACCTGTTCGTTCCTTCGTCAGGTAGTCGAAAATTAAAGCTTATTTTTTGTCTCGGCCACGTTAGTGGAAGGTCAGACATAACGGTCACACTTCCGGCGTAGTCGGTAGTACGTCCAAATGTTGAATATCTCTTGATCCATTAGTCGGATCATTAACGAACTTCATCAATAGCTCCTCACATTGATATCTATATATCCACTGTCATTTGTCCTTCGTGTAAATACTTTTGGATACACGTCTTAATTTAATGTCTCGAATTGGCGATGAAACCAGTGAAGGAAATTTAACCTTCATAGTATTTGTTTCTACGTGGCGTTGGAACGACAAAGCGAACTATAAGGTCCTTATTAGTTTTCGTCTCTGCTTGGCGACGGAACGAATTGATGAAATGTTCCTATTCGATTTGATTCGATTCGGCTTATATTTAAAGGTGTGAATTGGCTCGAAAACCTTCCATACCCGGGATATATAGCCCCAGAAAGAAACAGGCCGATGGTCGTCGGTCTGGTTTATATTTTCGAATTTTGATAAATGTTGCATTACAAATATAGAAGAATCTATGCAGGTATGATAACCTATACTACGAACTGTTCCTAACGATCTCTCATAACTTATCCACTGTATGTTTGAGCTAGCAGACAAATTGATCAGCTCAATTCTGTCGTGGCGGGTCTCATTTTTATGTGGCCACATTTGAACAGTCTGTGTGTGACATCGCATATAGCAAAACATTCCGTATCGCTCGTCTTTTACTGACGATGCTAGTAGGGTGTCCGACATTGGGTATCGCAATATATACTTTCGAGTACGGTAAAACCTCTCCAAACCGTACACACTGAGAGGTCTCCAGGATGTCCGGGTTGGAGAGGTTCCACTGTGACAAGTTAGCGCTTCATGACACATTCTAGTGTTTTGGTATCGTGAACAGTCATTGTAATCAGAGATACATAACAGCGACACACATCTAAATTAAACATCCACATTTTCCCGAGTGTCCGGTACAGGTTGAGTTACATATGTACATTAAGTAATATATTGAAATAATTTTCACCGTTCTCATTAACACATTTTACAATTCACATACATTTTAGATAATTATAATTATCAGGTAACCTGCCCTGTATTGACCGAATACGTACTGACTGATAACATATTGTTGTATCAGGCATTGACCTGATACAAACATCTGGGTTACAACGAAGTGAAAACTGACGTTCCATTGGTCGGATGACGTCACGTGAAGTTAGCGAATGACGCAACGTACACAATTCCGCGTTCTTTCCATAGATAACAACTTCATCTGTGGTAATTTTAGAGCATAAAACGTTACCTGATAAATAGAATACCAGGCTACTGTCTACTGATATCAAGTTTCAAAGGCTCGGCTCGGAAACAGTAGGAATTCCTCGGCAAGCCTCGGAATTCCTACTCGTTTCCTAGCCTTGCCTGATAAACTTGAAAAGCCTGGTATTCTATATATACGGTAATGAGGTTTGGAACGAAATATAACTACAACAACATTGTGTAATATAGTTCCTCTCCTTACGTTTTTTTTAATGTCATCGAAGATCTAAAATATCAACAAATGGTGCAATTTGAGAACAGCCATGCGAAATATCTTTACAAAAAAATATTATAGTTTCCGCGAATGACTTCGAAGACGACGAACTTTTCAGAGCAAATGTGGAATAGAAACCGCGTTTGCTATTATATGAAACGTTCGTCAACTTTCGACGTCATTCACAGTATCTGTAAATATTTTTCTCTTGGGTACAAAATCACGTGGCTTGTCTCGTTTGTTCGCAGATCCGTCTTTTGAATAACCACCGGTAACAAGAAAATGTCGCCTATCGGCACACAAATGCCCCCTGTTGCAGATTGGAGAAACTCCGACAAACGTCCTAGCAGACACACACATGGACGAACACACGGACGAACACACAATCCAAACACTACATAACAATGCTATATATCCTCATTTGTTAGTCTGGGCAAACGTTTCTCTCTGTCGCCTCTCTCCATCCCTCCGCCTTGGACACTGGACAGCAGCAATACGACTAGTACGATCGTCCTCTTCAACAAAGGGATACAACTTATATAGTCTTATATAGCGTCGTACGTTGTCACCTTTCCCCGCTTGGCCGTGAACACAATCCCCGTCTACAACATAAAACAAATATACCGATCACTAAACACTTATAAACAAACATAGCTTATCTTGACTGCTGGTCGTGTGTTCGAGCCTCACCAGAGGCGTGCGTTGTGTCCCTGAGACACTTTATCAACACTGCTTCAATCCACCCAGCTGTAAATGGGTACCGAGAATCTCGATTGCATTTGATTGTATGTACATGTACTTATGAATAAAATATGATCCTACACAACGTCGAAAAAAAAACAATCGGGACCGAAAAAAACCTAAGAAACTGGTGAAGCGTATATAAGCAAATGCTTGTATCCGGTCTCTAACAATGTATGAACTGTAGTCACCTTGATCAGCGAGGGGATATTGGACCAGAGTGTGTAGTTCGGGATTCGGTCTTTGCCCGTGCCTCTTCTGACCATCGACTGGTACGCGACGCCCAGAGCGATGTACATGAACACCACGCAGGCGAATCTGAAATAACAACAACAACAACAAGTGACTGTATCATCCATTGACGCCGTTCTCATGGCTGTATTCCGTTTCAGAGTTATCTCGAGAAAACTTACATGAATGTAAGTTTTCTCTAGATAACTCCGAAACTGCTACAGTTATGGTGATGGCGTCATCATCCAGCGACAGTGTATACTTCCGGGGGGGGGGGGGGTATTTGCGATTTATTGCATACAATTTATTAACTAGTGACTGCATATGATTGAATCAATCGACTTACACTATACTTATTATTAAGCCAATTAACTTACAATATGCATACGATTGAACCAATCAACTTACGCTATGCATACGATTGAACCAATTAACTTACAATATGCATACGATTGAACCAATCAACTTACAATATACATACGATTGAACCAAACAACTTACAATATACATATTATGAAGGCAATCAACTTACACTATGCAATTGATTTAGTTAATCAACTTATGTTATACATATGATTGAACCAATCAAGTTATACTATACATATGTTTGAACCAATCAACTTACACTGTACATATTATACAGCAAATCAACTTACAATATGTACTTGATTAAACCAATCAACTTACACTATACCTATGATTCAGCTTGAACTAATAAACTCGCACAATAAATATGAATCGAGCCAATCAACTTAAACTATGCGTATGCTCCAACCAACCAACTTACACCACACATATGCCTGAACCAATGAACTTACACTATGCACATGATCAAGTTACACTAAATATATATGATTAACCAAATCAATATAAACTACACATATGATTGAACCAATCAACTTACACTGTACATATTATTAAGCCAATCAACTTACAATATGCATATTATTCAGCCAATCGGCTTACACTATATATATGATCGAACCAATTAACTTACACTACACATATGATCGAACCAATCAACTTACACTACACATATGATAGAGCGCATCAACTTACAATATATAGATACCCATGATCGAACCAATCAACTTACATTATGCATATTATTAAGCCAATATTACAATATACATACAAATTAAGCCCTTAACTTACACTATACATATAATGGAGCCAATCGAGAGCCCGGATGATGAGCTGGGCCCAGGGTCAGGACCAGGGCCCGGGCCCGCTGTAGACGATCCTGGAGGGGTGGACGCACAGGCGTACTTGCTTTTCAACTCCATATCCTAATATGGAAATAGATGCAAACTAATGTTATTACATTTATCACGATAGATATAGAGGATCTTACATGACTGATGATTTAATATGATATTTATTAAGCGAGTTTACTGATTTCATATGCAACGAAGTTATGAGTTTCTTATGAAATCAGTCAACGAGTTTAATAAATCTTATATTACATCAAGAAAAAGTTAGATTGTATTTATTGCATAAGTGCAACACAGTACGTTGACGCTGTACTGACCACCTAGAGTGTTGCTATAGTGGTCTCATTCCAATATGTATCACACTAGTGTATTATGATGTTACTACACTGTGTTAGTACACTGTGAACGTCTATTGTATGCAAATGCATGTAAACGTTTCGATGGTCTACTTACGCACGTGGACAATTCATTTTTTTTTCTTACTCAGACTGTCAACAATGTCATCTCAAAATGTCTAAATTCCAATAAAACTTAGACCAGGGTGTCCTGGTTTAGAGATGTTTCACTGTATAACGTTCGTGTGATCGCCACCAAGTTGCACCTTGTCTGGAACCTCTCTAAGACGAACAACGTAGTAGTTTTGCAATCATACTTTATTGGCACGCAATCGATGGTATAGTGGGATTAGCCTACAGCTCAGAGTCCCGGGTTGGCACCCGTGCCTAGACTACCAACACGACGCCCCACGGCGACCGAGCCTTGGTCCAACCTTATAACCAGCCGAACTTAGTGCATATCGCTAAGTTATCAATGTGTACACTCGTTAGACAGCCCCAACAGACGGCCTTCCATGTTGCCATGGGTGACATTTACCCAGCTTGTCTTGTTTCAGCCAGCTAAAACTAGTATTATTTACCAACACGTCTGTCATACCGACGTGAACCCCGAGGGCAGGTCATATCGTTACATTGCTATAAATACTGATATAAAAGCCTAATCCTATCTTTGGTGGGAACTATAATATGGGGTTTACATTTACTGGAGCTTTTGCAATGCCTGCGAATAATTTTCTTCACAATCAGTAGTATATAGGGAGTCAAAATGATACCACCTAACGGTGGTATCATTTTCACCCCTATATACTACCACCACCACCCCCGATAAAACACCGTTTCGTCCAATAGCACAAACTGGTCACCAACACAAAAAAACGTGACAATTGGTGTCATAAATACATCACGTTTTCCCCAATTGAACAGATAAAACTATAGTACTAAAAAGGATTTGTTTTCGTGTCGTTGTCATAAATACATCATGTTTTCCCCATTTGAACAGATAACACTATAGTAATAAAAAGGATTTATTTGATCCCGTTGTCATATTTATTTTTCAACACGGCATTTTCTACGATTATTAATAATTTGTAAAAAAATAGCAAAAGCCTCCACTCGTGTACACAACCCCAGCGACTGGGCAGATTTCTAGCCGGCACCCAGCCACTGGGGGTGTTGGGACCTTTCTTAAGCCCACTCATCTGTTGGCTCACAGTCTCATTTTACGGGTCGCCTTGAACCCCATTGCCAATTCCTCAATTCAGAGAAACCAGCGAAGTAAGGTGAGCCTATGTGTGAATTTGGTTTCCGAAATTGCAAGCTCTTAGGTAGAAATCTTTTAGGCCGGCACCTTTGAGCTATACAATTCCATCACCAATTCACACACACACACACACACACACACATTTAGAGACTGCTACCATTAAACAGACGAGACGGACGTCATACCGGATCAACAACATGGCACACACGAGATGAGACCAATTGTTGTAAGGCTTTCAAACGTATATATACTCATCACTTTCCTATACAACATAAAAATGGTGCGCAAATTATAATTATTTATAAACACTTAGCTAGGTTCACGAATTTCCGGGATGGTTCGTTATTTTATTAATTTGATAATTAGTTTTGTAAAAATTATTATTAATTAATTTTAAGAAAATTATAAGTTAATTAATATAAGAAAAAACCACAAAGTATAATTATTTATAAACACTTAGCGAGGTTCACGAATTTCCGGGATGGTTCGTTATTTTATTATTATATATGTGCAGTAAACAATTTATTAATTAATTTTAATAAAATTATAAACAATTTAAAAAATCGGGTAAAAATTATAAACAATTTAAAAATCGGGTAAAAATTATAAACAATTTAAAAAATTGGGTAAAGAAATGTTACAGCAATTTTATTATTATATAGGTGCAGTAAACAATTTATTAATTAATTTTAATAAAATTATAAACAATTTAAAAAATCGGGTAAAGAAATC
The DNA here is from genome assembly GCA_029237695.1 of Conchocele bisecta. Classification (NCBI taxonomy): domain Eukaryota; kingdom Metazoa; phylum Mollusca; class Bivalvia; order Lucinida; family Thyasiridae; genus Conchocele; species Conchocele bisecta. The sequence continues at coordinate 731,066 of CM055281.1, read as the reverse complement.
CACAAAGTATATCGATACGCGGTTATAGAAATGTATGGTGGTCAGTGGGTGTCGCAACGGGGCCCTAAATTATTATTTTATGTTCCGTATGGAGGGGCCGTCGGAACAGCTGGAATGTATGGTGGAGGAATATCCTGATGTCGCTGTAGACACGCGAATAAGCATATCACGTCCCGAGACGGGCGAGGAGATTTTTTCCCTCGTCGGCCCTCCCTTCCATAACGAGTTTATTTATATCTTCGTCCGCGAGAATTTGTGGTCGAGCCTTGGACCGGATAGTACCCTTTAACTCCTGGTATCTGACCATCTCTTCGACGACCATTTTGAAATCGCTATCTGATATATCGTTGTCGGCTATCGCTTTTGACACGATAACGTCGATACTGTTTTTCTTAGATCTCGCGAGAACCGCTATTCGATCGTGCTTTTGACTCTTGGCCTCTAGTTTTCGACCCACGAGTCTGGTCGTCATGCAAAGCAGTTCCGCCCCCGCTACACCACTCAAGGCCACCGCGACCGGTGCAGCGACGATTGTTGACAATAAAGACACACTCCCCACCCCGCTTATAACGGATGCTGAGGCTAACGCGGTACTCACCCCCTCTAATATATTGACCGACCGTCTATATTTCTTCGCGTATCCCGTCCGCGTCTCTCCCTCGTGTTGTAGAATATGTTGTATCTCGACGATCCTGGTCATCCTAAAGGATGCCGGGTCGACCGTCCCCGAAGGTAAGTGTGGATATAGTTTCTCATCATTCATCATAAATCAAGTTGTATTAACAGTGTCACTACAGTGGAGGAAGCTGATGGGTCAGCGATTTTTGTAACAAAGTTAATAACACTACCCGCCGAAACTTTAATTGTAGTGTCATCATCGAATATAGTAAACCCTGACCTCTGCCCCGCATGCTTGGTGATGCCAATATTCTGTTCTACACCATTCAGGACGACATTCACTCGGACTTCGCCAATGGCGTGTCTGCGAAAGTTGACCGAGCAGACCGCCATTCGAAAAATCGTCCCGGACACTGCCATGGTGTATCCCCCGTATCTGTTGCTCGCGTTGGCACCGAATGAATATTCGTAGGCCCCCTCGCTTAGTGAACCCCGCTCCTCGGCACAAATTGTTATGACGGGTTTTCGAGCTTGTATTTTTTCCATTTGCGCAACCGCCTTAAAATTGTGTGGGACTGTGCTACGCCCCTCTCCAGCCTTCTCATCACGGCTTCATCGTATGCCGCGGCCGCGACGGGAACGTCCCGTTCTAAGTTGGAACTACCTGGACCGTATATGCTCATGATTAATATGTATATATATTAATGTTTAATCGGTTATTTCGAGAACGACCGAAATCGGGTAATAGTTATTCAACTTTCTCGCTTAATCATCGAGAATAGAAATCTTCAACTCGTGGATGTGTCCCGATTCCAAAACTTTCATCTCGGGGTGTGGGAAGTCTAATGTCACAGTCTCCCCAAAGAAACAATCGCTGGCCGGCACAGTTTTTAGTAATGTGCTGGGAGTGCCGTCTACCAGGTTGTACGATGTGTTCACCTGATCCAGGTGCACCCCGATAGTTTTTGTGAAGGTAAAGTTCACCGGGATATCGCCGAGGTGCTCGCCCCTGAGGAAGACAGGGAGTTCATTCTCGTTGTAAGTGGTTACTAATCCTAACATTAAGGCCAAAGCTGGGGTGATCGTTACCTGGTTGGCGGGTTCGACGGTAAAGGTCGCGAGTCCGGTGACTTTCGAGATTGTGAGGTTGGCTCTACCAGCAAGCTCCGACGCGACAAAAGTTTGGAGGGATCTCGAACTCCAAAGGCCGGGGGGCAGCCTCACAATTACTTGTCCTCTATCCTTCCAGTAGCCGAACCCTTCCTTATCCCCCACGTTTTTCCACCCAACCGTGAAGGTGATTGATCTGAGGCCGGCCTTTTTTTGTCCGCAGCAGTTGTCGATCGACTTTTGAAGTTCACAACTCTCATTTTGAACATTAGTGATAGAAGCAAACATAATAAATATCTTTCAATGGATACCCAAGCATTTAGCTTTAACTCTAATGCAAAGTACGCGGTCGGGGTGTATACACTCAAAAGAACACCATTGGTGAGCTTGTGCACCCCACAATAAGAGCTAGTTTGGGCGCGGGTTTCGACACAAATTTCACAAACATGTTTGAAAATTACAGACTTCCTAAAACCGTTACACAGGATGTCATAACAAATTGGAACAATAATCGTATGCAGTTCTGGCAGAACCAACTAAATTTTACAGTGTGGTGTGCCACAACCGGGTGTGGCGTCTCTTTCAGAGACCACATAAAAGACAGTAACAGCATGTTAAGCAGTAGAGTCTACAACTTTCATGTGTATTATGCAATTAGGAGGATTCTCAAAGAACTAGCACTCCATTACCTCAAGACAATGGCTGGAACCCCATTTCCCAAACACATACGACCGTAAGGCGTTCGAACGGATATGTGACGAATTTAAAGTTTCAAAAGATGCGGACTGGAGACAGAAAGTATTTCCTAACAGCAACAGCCTGGGCACCGTTCTCATTCGGGGCCAGTCCGGGAATTGGACGCAGACTGATTTTAGACACGATCGATCGGGTGACCACATCGTCAGTCGGAACGCCGGGAATTTTGATTCCGCAACGATGACCTTCGGGCCGGAAGTATCTGGAGGTCGGCATTGCGGCGTCTCATCCTGCAATTGGTTACCTCCGAAACGAGCTCACGTCGATTATATTTTACAAGACGAAAACGTGCAGAAGGGTATAGAAACCTTTATATTGGACGACGGTCTAGGGTTTACGCAGGCCGGTGTTACCCGCCTCAACGACTCCATTCGCACATACGTCTGGGCCATCCTCGGCGCACAGAAGCAAACTCGCAGTTCTATAATAGGAGTCGGAACCGCGTTTGACGCGCAAAAACAATTCTTGGCACTTGTAGAGGACGCCATCTCAGCTACGGTGGATCTGGAGAAGGCGATCCAGAATTATCAAGACGTTTTACAGAATGCTAGTACCCCAGTAGACTACGTATTTGGTATAGGTCTTTATATGGCGCCGAGCAATATGATACTACGAGACGACCCGGTTGACGGTTACAATAATCAGATCGTAATCGCCACCGCCAATAAAAAAATCGGCCACAACGGGAACGTGAACGTAGATATCATCAAGCGCACCCCCAACAGTGGAAGCGATTTCATAAAACCGCAAGCACCACCCCCAATTCACGAATCAAGTTCATTTAAACCCGTTGTTCCACCCGCGGAAACACCAATCATGAACATTGTTGACATTGGAAGCACAACCCACGAGGAGGAGAAATTAGGACTCGTCGTTGCCCTCGTGGCAATCGGACTACTTGCGCTTTGGTTTTAGAAACCTTCGAGCGGAGAATAGTAGGAGACCGGCGATCGCCACGATTAAAGCCCAAGTATTATTGGCGAGCCATCCGACCGTTTTTGATAATATAGATAACAAGTAAGAAACGATAGTTCCGATCAGTCCAGGTAGTGCGGCAGCCGCCTTTCCGGCTAATTTAGCTAGAAGACTGGCGAGGGCTTTTAGTTGTTTTTTTACCCACTCCTTGACTCCACTGGATGCTGGCGCGGGTGGTGGTGTGGGTGCTGGCGCGGGTGCTGTTGCGCCGCCTGTGAAAGCTTGAACTATGGTTGTTATAGTCATACCGATAGCAACGAGGATGCTTGCTATCGTGATGCCCTGCTCTCTGAACAAAGTGCGAAGACGTTCACCGAGTGTCGTCTCCTCGCGCAGAACCCTCGATATTGTTTCGCGGATCCGACTGATTTGGGTGCGAAGAGCCTCGCGGTTAGTTGAGGCAGCCTCCAAACGAGCTGCTTTTTCATCCAGCAACGACCGCAGGCGTTTGTTGATCAGCTCGATAGATTCTCTATCGCCACGGGCTTCGGCTTCCTCAAGTTTTATTTTTTCTAGTGCGATATGGTCATCCAACGCCGTGAGTTTGGAGAGGTTAAGGACCAATTCGCCCCGGACCTTGTTCGCGAAGAGGTAACGGTGGGTCATCGTTGAGTATATCGCTTTCTGTGAACGTGGTCTCCATCGTGTTAATAGCATCGGTGGCCACTCGAGGGACCTCGCTGAGCTCGACAGTTTCTATCGCGGCAGCCGTCTTCGCCATCGTTTCGTCGGTAGACGTGAGGGCCTCTACAGCGCGGGCCGGTATAATTGTTTTACCACGCTTCCAATCTGAGAATCCTAGTTCGTTTTTTTATGATTTCGCCACCGCCCCTGTATTTGAAATGGTGTTTAGCGATAGGGGTTTACCGGTCTTCGTGTTGATGATAGGGATATTTGATGATTTTAGTCGCAATCTACCGTTCAGATCCAATTCGAAATTGGAGTAGTCGCGGCCGATAGATGTGACCAAACTTTTTGTTATTATCAAATGTTTGTAGTAGTCGTTTACAGCCCCCTCGAGTAATTCCAGACTTTGACCAACGCTGCTGGTAGCGCCACCCAATTGGATTGGATTTGGAGTATGTATGGCGGGTGTCGTGAGGGAATCCGCGAAGTCATCATCATCATCCTTATCATCGAGGTAATTGTCTCTGCCGATTTCATCCATGTCAACATCGTAATCAGCCATCTTCATAATTTTAATTATTATATTAAAGATAAAATCATACAGGTTTAATAGATTATGTCTTCGAGTCAATACGGTCGCAAACTCAATCCATATCGCAGACTGCGTGAGCCCCTCGGGGCAAAAGGCGTGAGACAGAGTGTCGTTATTACGAACAACCCCTCGACGATCGACCAGAACCAGCAACTCTTAGTTCGCTTCCCCAACCTCGGAGCTAGCGACGTCATTACGCCGGGGACGGTTCGCCTCGCTTTCACTATTTCGCTTACATCAACGGACCCGAACCGAACCATCGTTCAGAACCTGGGTCGCGCCATCGTTAAGAAGACTATGATAAAGATTTCTGGTAATGAGGTGATGTCGATCGATGACAGCGACGTTTACCATTGCTACCAGGACCTGTGGAAGACGGCGCAAGAGCGCGAAAACGCTGTCTATCAAGATATTGACACCAGCCAAAATAGGAACGTAACCAGACTTAGAATCGGGGCTGGTGACAAGGTAGATAACGTCGCGAGCGACAACGCGGTCACGGCCGCTTACGGCAACCGATCCTACATCCCGCTCGACTTTGAGTTGCTGGAGAGTCACATGCCCTACTATCAGAGTGCTTTGGCTGACCGCCTCGAATACGAACTAACGTTCAATGACTACGGCCGAGTTCTCATAGCCACTGACATGACATCGAAGTATACGATCGACAATGTTTCGCTGGAGTACGACATGGTCACGATGGCCGAACTCGCGCGATTGATCAGAACCCAGTATGCCGGGCGCGTTGCCATACTTTACGACCGAGTTCTTCACCACCGCAAGATGACGAAAGACAAAAGCGACACATTGTGGAATATTAATGTCAACGTACCCGCCCGCTCAATGAAAGGTATACTGATGTTGTTCGAGGAGGGTCGGTTCGCGCTCGGGGTCAGAAAATCCGACAAATTCTATAACCCCAAAATCACGAAGGTAGAGGTGACGATTGAGGGAGTACCCAATCAACTCTACAGCGCGGGTCTTCGCGCGCACCAGCAGTGGGACGAAGTCAGAAAGCAGTTTGCTTCTGGCTCTAAGCGCTCCCCGGAAGTTGCCGCGGTTGCCAAAGACCTGCAGCTCTCGGACGTCTCCCTCGCGGATTTCCTGACTACCAAATACGCGTTATGGCTAGACATGCGAGCCAGCGACGACGACCAAATGCACGGTAGCGGCCAAGTTGAGAATGCACGCCAAGTTGAGAACGCTAGCGAGGGTGTGACGATCCAGATAACCAAAGAGGCGGATGGAGCTGGCACATTGAACGTGTACTTATATATAATTACGGACGCGCAACTCAACATCGAAGATGGTCGATACGTCTCAACTTTATACTAATTTTAAGAAAATTAAATACCAATTCACGATTGAAGATGCCCACTCTGCCATAATATGTGGGCAGACAGGATGTGGAAAAACGGTTTTCATCCTGGACTTGCTCGAGGCGTCATATCGTAGTGCCTTTCGTCACATTGTGATCCTATGTCCCACTGTGTGGCACAACGATACTTATCAGCGGCGCCAGTGGATATGGGACGACCCTGAGGTATACGTTATTGACCCATGTAACAGGCTTCACGATTGGTTGCGCTGCTTCTACCAAATATTTCAGGGTGAGCCCACCTATACGTGATTGACGACTGCTCGGCCAAGGCGGCGATGACCAAAAAAAAAAGAAGGACATGCTCTCCGAGCTCGCATTTTCTGGCCGCCATGCGAGGAAAAGCGTATGGATATCCACTCAGAAGTACAACGCCGTCCTCAAGGATCTGCGCGAGCAAACGAAATGGGTCGCCCTCTTTCACTTCAAGGACCGAGACTCGTTCGATGAATGTCTTAGAGAGAACGACGTTATCCCAACGCGCGAGGAGCGCATGGAGGTTCGACGGATACTTTCGAAAACTAAACACGCCAAACTTCTGCTAAAGACTGATCAACCAACCGCTTATAATGTAATTAGCAATTACTAAACAATGTTGAGCAATGCTTAACAGTTACTGAGCAATGCTTAACAATTACTGAACAATGATTAAAATTACTGAGCAAAGCTTAACAATGTTTAACAACGCTTAACAAGGCCTAACAATTACTGAGCAATGCTTAACAGTTACTGAGCAATGCTTAGCAATTACTGAACAATGCTTAACAATTACTGAACAATGCTGAATAAATGTTGAACAATGCTTAACAAATACTTAACAATGCCGAGAAAATGCTTAACAATGCTGAGCAATTGTTAAGAATTTGTTGCTCCGCTGCGAGCTTTGTTGCGAGCATAACGGTGATCATAAGTATCTGGTGGTGCGCTTGGCAATATGTTAAACTTATGAGACTCGTAAGAATAATTAAATTTGCAATAATGAACTGCGACGAACTTCTCGATCAGCTAATGGAAGAAACCTCAACACAATCGGGATTGAACACCAATCACGAATCAATCCCCGATTGCACCTCAACCCCCCAATTCACGAATTGTAGTTCAACTTCAATCCCGAGTGCGAATGAAAACGCGGCGAGACGCGAGTGGTTGGCTGTGCTGGTTGCTGGGGGGCAATCGGAGCATTATCTCGGTAGGTGTCTCTCAGTTTGCCAGGTGGACAAAATGTCGGATGCGGAGGTCGATAAAATGTACGCGCGATACGAATCCAAATTAGGTGCGGAGATGACAAAAACTCTCGGATCGGCGGCTATTCATTTTTACGCTACCACTGTCAGTGCAATTCTCCCTATACCAAACACCGCGGGGTTGATTAGTGATTTAGAGACTGACCCTTTTATAGGACACACTCTTAGAACAGCATGCTGCTCAATTTATCACAACTTTGGAATGTACTTAGCCCCGCTGACAACCGCGTTGACCACGGGTAAACACTGTCAATTGGACATATATGCCCACGAACTATAAGCTCAGAAAATGATGACACAAGACGCACCCGCGAGAGTGACGGAACCCTCAACTCCCAATCGAGATTGGATGAACCCGATTGCAACTCCGATTGATCCTCCAACGAGACATAAAAATCCAAAAAGACAGGCAGCTGGGCGAGCAGCGGCTGCCACACGAAAAGCTAAACAAGATAAAATACTCGTCGATCTTCGAGAGGCCAAACTCCTATCGAGATTGGGGTGGACAGAGACAACAAAACACCCGGTGGCAGTCGTTTCTCCCCCAATCGCGATTGGATCGGAACCGATTGCTCCAACTCCTAATAATACTTATTGGGTTGTTGTTGGTGGTCTGTCGGTTTTGGGTACCCTGTATGTGATTTACCTTTTCAACAACAGGTCGAAATTGGATGCGCCCATTTAAACATTAAACGCGATCCTTTTATATGTAATAATGGCTGAACACGATGGTAAAATGATCGTGAATGCGCTTTATCACGCCGTGGTGATATCGGGTCTCGGTATCGGGTACGCTCGAGCAGGAAAGATGGCCTTAGGATGGTCCGCTCCAAAATTGGACTTTAATGCGAGAGACGTAGGGCTCGTGACCTTAGATGTAGCGGCCGCAGTTTGGACCCGAGATTATCTAATTAAAGCTGGAATACTACCCGTTAATATATGGAAATAAAATGGCTTCGATCGGAATAATGATAGGTGGCGCGCTCGTAAACGCATTGGCTTTCAGCGGTAGCAACTATTTCTTCTCTAAACTGAAAAGCTCGGACGCGGATGAGGAGCGCGAGCGTCACGATTTAGTCGAAGAACAACTCAAGAGTGCAGACGCAGCATGGTCGAAAAAACGAACCACACATCTGGACTGGGTCAACGAAGAGCTTCGCCGCGAGAATCACGCCGCGCAAACTTTCCAGAACGTTGAAGAAGCCAACCGCGAGTATGCGCTGGCATATCCGCAGAGAAGTCTCGCGCCGCTGGATCGTGAGCCCCAACTTTCAGATTTCTATGTACCGTCAGAGACCCAAAAAGACCGCGAGATCGCGTTCATTGTCGTAGGAATGGGTGTGGTGGGTCTCGTCGGCTACTATATTCAATCGAAAATTTTAAATTAATTATTTTTACAAAATTTTTATTTATTTTTTTTTTTTTATATATATGACGAGTACGTGTTGGAGATTGTTCGATATATTAGAATACGATGAACACGCGCGAACTTGATACCAAACTAACGCGCAAGCTGGCGAATACGTACAATAGCCCACGCGGCTACTGGAAGGGACTCGCGGCCATCAAGAACCTCGCGGCGGCGACCAAGGTTTCAGAAAACGCCACCAAGGAATGGCTCAAGAAGCAGGCCATCTGGCAGATATATTTACCCGCGCCTCACAATATTCCGCGCCCGAAATTCGACGTGCCGGTACCGAACCAAGTTCACCAAGCGGATCTCCTGTTTCTCCCTCACGATCGCGTCGGTCGCAAGACGTACAAGTACGCGCTGACAATCGTTGACGTAGCGAGTCGCTATAAGGGGGCTGAGCCGTTGGCTACGAAAGAGTCTAAGTAGGTGGCCGAGGCTCTTTCCCGAATATATAAAAGGAGTCCTCTCAAATGGCCGAATCTTCTCCAGGTCGATCCCGGCCGCGAGTTCATGGGCGCGGTATCTCACCTATTATCTAAACACAAAGTTTCTGTCAGACGCGGCCGAGTCAACATCCACCGGGACCAGGGAATCGTGGAGCGTTTCAATCGAACCCTGGCTGAGAGACTGTTCGGACACCAATACGCTAAAGAACTTGTAGACCCTCATTCGCGATCGACCGAGTGGGTGGCCAGACTGCCCGCCGTGGTATCCGCACTGAACGGAGAGGCGACCAGATTGATAGGTAAGAAGCCCGTAGATGCTATCAAGTTAAAAAGGGTGACGAGCAAGCCCTCTGCCGTCTCGCGCGGGCGACCCGTTGGTTTAGAGGAGCAGCAATCGGCGATTGCACTTCCATCGGATATTGACGTCTGCTACCTCTATCAACCGGGAGAGCTCGAAGGTGGCAGCCGCCGCCGCGCGACTGATCCCGTGTGGTCTCTCAATGTATATCATATAGATCGATCTATTACCAAACCCGATGAACCCGTGCTCTACTATTTGGCTGATGGTCCATCTCGCGGGTTTGTTCGCGAAGAACTTCTTATGGTGCCTTCTGACACCCAGCTACCCCCGGATCGTTAGAGAGGTTCCGTATGTATTCCGTCCGATAACACGCGTCTTTTATTGTAGTACGCTGAGAGTCCTAATTTTCGTTGACAGTACGTTTTCATAACGCCGTCTTTCATTTTAAATCCTCTATTTTGCGCTACATCTATAATGTGTTTTCCATCTTCTGTAGTTTCGCTCAGTACTCGTTTATATTTGTCCCAATTTAAATCGTTAGTTCTCTTGGACATTCCTTTCGCGGAGTTTTTATTAATAGAGTTAATTTTTTCTACGAAATAACATTTACTAGATAACGCTATCGTCCTATCTCCGCTAAATTCCATTTTAAAAAGTCCTGGTTCTCTATTACTCCATTTATCCCAAGCCAACCATTTCTTTTTTTTCTTTTTCAAACTCGTCTAGTAAGTTAGGTCTAATCAATTCCTCTATCGTTTTTCCACTAACTCCTATATACATACTATCCGTGTCCATCTGTATTAATTCGAAGTCTTCCCTTTTTACGTATTTGTCTAGAAATTCGTAGTAAAATTCCAACATTCTCAATTTAGCGTGTTGATCAACCGCTATTCCGCAGTGGAAGGGTCTCTTTACCGCACACCTGGGTTTTCGGGAAGATATTTCGTACGCATCTCCTATCTCTTCCAAATCGTCAAAATACGCGGATCTTAATGCTTTGTCAACACAGGTTTCGTCTCGCGTATATGTCGTATTTAAATGTCTCTCCGTTGCCTCTATCATTTTTCCGCAACATGAGTTTCCTAATAATTTCATTATATCCGCCACCGGTTTCTTATTCGGTTCTACATCCCCCGTTCGTCTTGCGGCTGTAACTTCTTTAGCGAACCATTCGAAGGGTTTACCACTAATATAATCTATAACACGATGAACTCCCGTTATTTCTAGGCCGTGTTTTAAATACCATTTCAACAGTGGCGCGTACAGCAATACTTTAGTGGCCGACATAGATCCCACCAATTTTCTTCCGTTTCCTCTAGTTCGGCCAGTATCTGTTAAATATTTTAACATGTGCGCGGGAACTTCATCAACCTCTACTTCTCTGTTTATAAAAAGTGGAGACATTTCGGAAAACTTATCTTTTAAGTCGTGTGGAACTTCTATATCCACCTCCGCAAACCCAAACCAGTCTCCGGATAAAACCCTTTTACTAAGCTTTTTAATAAGTTTAGTGTTATGTGGGTTATCTATATGATGTATAGTTTCTTTTCCGCACGGCATCTCTTTACTTAACTTAGATAAATATAACGCGTTCGCGTCGTACCCCAAAACAGCCTCGCAAGGTTTAGAACCCACTCTAATATTTGAAACACCGGCTTCCGCATATCGCGTAAATACTATCGATGGACCACCAACTAGAGCGTCTTTCATCATTTTGTATGTTTCTTCTTTCGGAGCGCATAGAGCATCCTCCGGTATAATCGTCTTCGAAGATTTTTGTTCTTTAATGGTTCCTCTCAATAAATATTGTATAGCCACACCCGGTAGAGTTACCGCGTCTTTGAAGATATCTACACCCCTGTGTTTATAAAATTCACACATTTTTCCCACAGCTTCTAGGAACGGTGCTACATCTAAATCGTTATAATATTTCAACCAATCTCTGAAAGTTTTCATATTATTTTCTTCGAAAATTCTACGACATTTACTTAATTCTGTTTCGTCTAGTAACATTTTCCCAGATAGTTTGGAATACCAATTCTCTATATCCGGTAGTCCCGGGTAATCCAGCTTGTCTTGTAGAATCGAACCACTCGTAAGGAAAGAAAAATTTCTGTCCTTTGCATTCGTAGGCTTTTATCCAACTATCGTAACTTACACCGGGTCCTAGATAAAGTATTACATCAAGAAATCTAAACTCCGGAGTAAATAGAAATATTGTCGCGCTCGCCCTTTTTCCGACCATTACTTTCTTCGTTGTTGATGACAGTTCACCTACTAAATATTTCTTTATTAAGTTTATATCGTACTTACTGCTGTTAAAACCTATAACCGGTACTTGATATATCCACTGTTTGATCTGGGCGATTTGTTTTTCGCGTAAATATTCCGTATTAAATTCGTATCTTGACCATACTTCTTCTCTTATAGCTTTTCCCCTGACTTTCAAATCTTCTGCGAATTTTTCTATAAGTTTTGCGGGATCTTTATCGCAAATATGAGTTACCGTTCCTGATAAATTATCTCCTACACTAACGCTTACCGGAACGTGCTCAGCTTCGTACTCTAAACTATTACCGGTAGTTTCAACTTCCGGCTGGAGATACGCCTCAAAATCGTATACTATCTGATATGGATAAAGAGTAGTGTCGCAACCGATCTTTATATCTTTACCCGTTCTTTGAAATTCGCATTCCCACATAACTACTAGGTTGAATTCTTTGCTTTTTCTAATAAGTTTATCTCCTCTCATTGTGGATGCGTGTTCTTTTTTTTTATGCTTTGCATGAATCTCACACCCGTGCCAGTAACAGCCGTGATATTGATATACGGTATTGGTTTCTGGACAGTATCCATCTACCGGAGCGCCTAAAATCCATCTTTCACCTCCGTGTCCACACTGTTCGTGGTGAATGTGAATTCCCTCCCGCTTTTCCACAGAGTACATCCAATCGATCGCGCCATAACTGTTAGAACCTTTTGGGTAGAACGCTTTCTCGAACGACGAACGCGGGCGCTCTAAATAATTACCATCGCATATTACTTTTGTCTCACCTCTCATACATGTTGGTCCGTGTCTCTTCATATTACTCGCTTTCGTGAATTTCTGCTTGCAATTATCGCAGGCGTAAATTTTAGATAGGTTTTTGTTTTTAAGGTTTTTTATCAGAAATGCGTGATTATTAAACAGTCCTATTGTCATTGGTTTATTGCCTATTGCATCATAGTGCGCTGGTACCTTTTTCAACCACCATACGTTACATTCGGTGGGTTGATATACTTCTATACCGATTTTAAAAAACTCTTCAACCTTTTTCAGATCGAAAAAAGGAATTGGTGAAACCACCTTACTACCGAAATATTGCTTACTAAGTTCTTTCGCTTTTTCCTTACATCTGTCAGGTCATCAAGGTGCATAGCTAAACACCTGAACAGACAAAGGTCGTCATTATACTTATCTAAAGAATACATACCTTTTCTATTCCTCAACCATTCTGGAAGTTCTCCTCCCGCCGCTTCTTTGGATTGTAGTCCCAAATCTATTACCCTACTACCCTGTATTAACTTTACAAAAACCTCTACCCATCTTACAAACTTCCACTTTGTATTCGGTCTGTCTATTTTATCGGACATTATTCGTGTTTGCTCCTTATCTGACAACCATTTTTTAACGGTTTTCATTGATGATAGTGGTTCGCTACCACCGAGATTTTTGTGAAATATTATAGTTTTAGGTTTTCCATTTTTAGTTTCCTCCATATGTTCTAGCTTGTAAGAATATGAATATCTCAAATAATAAAAATTTGTTGTTAGATACGGAGCGATTTTATCGGACATGCGTTCAGACTCGTTAATGTCAATGTTTTTTACGAAAGGATAATGCAACTACCCGTCTTCCCTTTTCTACCTTTTCCAATGTTTCATCGTGAGCCCCCAATATTTCTTCACCTTTTTCCACTATCGCGCTAACGATAGATTTTTTCTTATTATTTAGGTTGCCTGTGTGTCTAATTTGGGACAAATTATTTGTGCTTGAAGGTTTGATTACACTAGCCCTTAACCCCGCAATACTTTCTTTTTGAATTCTGTTACCAACTTCCTCCGCTTTGGATATATCATTAAAGGCTCCTCGTTTGTGGGCGCGGGTAAACCGCTTCATAAACGCCTCATTCTTTGTGGAATTTATAAGATTTGTCAACCCCCTAACTCTCAACCGTTTACTATAAGTAATCCCTAGAGATTCGGCTTCTCTTCTCAAACTTTCTAGTTCTGGCGTTATCAGATGTTCTGTAATATACTTTTGTATAACCTATGAGATTTATCTGTTCAATTGGAAATGAAAACTTTACACATGATGTTTTTTCATGTCCAATTAAACATAAACATATACATATATACCAAAAAAAAAAAATGGAGTGTGCTACTTGTTGTAAGACTTTTGCTTGTAAAGACTATCTACGAAGACATATATCGAGACGTAGAAAGTTTCCTTGTGTCGCCCCACAATTTCAATGCCCCAAATGCCCCTGTAAGTTCGTTAGTGACCAAACTCTTTGTAGACATAAGCAACTACGCTGCACTGTGGCTAGGGGGAACGTGGTAGACTAGAGTTGGTAGAGTTAGTTGCTGATCTTGAAGCTAAATTAGACCTATTGGGGGAGAAAAACTCTGAATAAAAATTTTCTTCATATGGAAGATTTGATTCAAATAAATCACTAATTTCTTCCGTTTCTTCATAGAAAAACGTATCCGTAAACGAATCTTTGATTTTAAACAGTTTTATAAAATTAGCTACATTCTCTTCAACTAGTCGTTTGTCGATCCTATTTAGTCGCCTCATTTCGCGAATTTGGCTCTTATAATTTCTACATAATTTTCGGGATAATATTGAAAATGCAACTCTTTTATCGGCGCGTAATAAATTACGCTGATATTTCATGTAATCTATTTTACATAATGATTTCATTTTATAGTAAAATTCGTCAACAAGGTCATTACAAAATTCCACTTCCCATTCTATTACTTTATCCATTTTGTTATAATATTTTTATTATAGCCTATTTAATTTTATCTGTTCAACAATTGCACGTTAAATGAACATGAGGTATTTATGACAACGACACGAAAACAAATCCTTTTTAGTACTATAGTTTTATCTGTTCAATTGGGGAAAACGTGATGTATTTATGACACCAATTGTCACGTTTTTTGTGTTGGTGACCAGTTTGTGCTCTATTGGACTAAACGGTGTTTTATCGGTGGTGGTAGTATATAGGGGTGAAAATGATACCACCGTTAGGTGGTATCATTTTGACTCCCTATATACTACTCAATCTGATATTGTTTTTGGTGGTGGTGGTGGGGGGGGGGGGGAGGTGTAGTAAGAGAGAACTCACATAGATAGGTAATCCCCCTTGTTCTCCATCTACGATCAGCTTTTTCTCCTCATTTTGGTCGCATGTCAACACAACATTGGTTGTTCTGTAGAACATACAGGCATAGTTGAGTGACTGAAGAAATGGAGCTTATGAGATTTGTGATCAATTTCGCTCCTGATTGAGTAGCATACTCCTGTAGCCCGATCAGTGCAGATCCTATCAGAATGCACATGCTCATCTGCATTTACACTGATTACAAATCTCATAATCCACATTTCTCCAGTTACTTGGGACCGTTTCACTAAACTTCGTACGACTAACATGTTCGTAAGTTTATGACCGTCTGGAACTCTTAATTGATGGATTACATTTATTGAGCATAGGCTGCAGATGCAGCCTATGCTCAATAAATGTAAATCCAATAATTGTTTACAAGAAAACATTGTTAATGAGAAAGTTACCGTCTAACATAATTTTGCACTTACGAATATTTTAGTCGTACGAAGCTTAGTGAAACGTGCCCCTGTTCATTTGTGTCATAGACGGCGCCAGTATTGTCATAGTCCATGGAACACGCACCTCCTGGCACCTCCTAGCACCGACTTAAGCGAACTAAATGTAAATGGGACACGATTGATGCCGTAAATAATCATCATGTATACATCTATTCTGTCAAAATGACGCGGATGCACATTCTGGTCTGATACTGCGCAGGTGGCTTGGCCCATAAACACATGTCTACAGTCACAGCCACAAATCAAACCATTCACTATAAAATCTTCGTACGAGAATATTTCTAATTTTACTTTACTTTACATAATAATGAGGTTCACCAATGTTGCCAGTCACTACATACGTGTAGGGGACAGTCATTGAGTCATTGCGTCTGAACAAATCCATCCCAGGGGGCCGTTTCACTAAACTTCGTACGACTAAAATGTTCGTAAGTGCAAAATTATGATAGTCTGTAAATTCACATTAACAATGTTTTCTTGTAAACAATTATTGGATTTACATTTATTGAGCATTGGCTGCATATGCAGTCTATGCTCAATACATGTAAATTCATCAATTGAAATTTCCAGACGATCCTACATTTGCACTTACGAACATTTTAGTTGTACGGAGTTTAATGAAACGGGCCCCTGATTCTCACAATCGGCTGTTATTGCGAACTTTGTTTTACATTTTATTTTTGACCTTACGAACTTCTTACTTAGTCGTACGAAGTTTAATGAAACAGGCCACAGGTCCACACTACCTGAGCGTATTGGTGCCATTAACGGTCACTGTGTCGTCAGAGTATTGCAGCATTAGTCTCCCTTTGGCGTCCTTCAGAAAGGTGGCGCTGTCCTGTGTTCCACAACTGAAGTACAACGTAGCTGGTACTGCCGACCGTACCTGGCACACCTGGTGATTGATTGATTGGTTGATTTGTTGATTGATTGATTGATTGATTGGTTAATTGATTGTTATTTGAAGTCGATTGACTGACGGCATTTAAATTGCATTTCCCGACCTTGTGGACAATGACATATGCCCGTTTGAACAGTCATTTCACCGAACTTGAAACACGAATATTTTTTTATTTCAACTATGAATACCACGAAATTACAGCAGACAGGTCTAGAGACACGTGTACTGCCATGTCAGCGAACTTGTGGGCAAGGATATATATACATTTCATTTGCCGTTTCGGAACTTACATTTGAACTTCTATTCCCTCGCACGAACTTAAGGACACAAATACATATACATGTGCATTGTCATCCATGAACCTAGGCGCGTGGACATGTGACTCCCGCCACGTATATATGTAAACATATGTGAACTGCCATTCCCACGAACTTACGGAGACGGATATATAAACATATGTGAATTGTCATTTCCACGAACTTACGGACACGGATATATAAACATATGTGAACTGCCATTCCCACGAACTTACGGACACGGATATATAAACACATGAACTGCTACTCCCACAAACTTACGGCCACGTATATATATAAACATATGAACCACCACTCCCAGGAACTTACGGCCACGTATATATATAAACACATGAACTGCCATTCACACGAACTTACGGAGACGGATAAATACACATGAACTGCCATTCCCACGAACTTACGGACACGGATATATAAACACATGAACTGCTACACCCACGAACTTCCGGCCACGTATATATATAAACGCATGAACTGCCATTCCCACGAACGTACGGACACGGACATATATAAACATATGAACTACCACTCCCACGAACGTACGGACACGGATATATAAACATATGAACTGTTACTCCCACGAACTTACGGACACGGATATATATAACCACATGAACTGCCGATGCCATGTACTTACGGCCACCGATACGCAGGTGCCCTCGGTGAAAGGGTTGCACGGATTCCAGGAGAATTTGTCCCCGGCCGTCTTGTCGTCCACATCGGTAAACCTATGGCAAATAAAACACGTATACGAATTATCTGGTAACTAATTGTCAATCCGAATTCGAAAACTATTTATCACTATATCATTAAAAAAAACTGGTATACATACCAGTATACTGTAAAACTAGTATCTCACCAACACAAGACCCACTGTATATATTCTATATGTATATGAATTGAATATGTTTAATATGTTCCTAATTATACAAAATGCAAACACGTGTTGTGCATTGCTCGTATACATGAAGTACGAGCTAACCTCTGTAGCCGGACACTCTGGCAGGTGATCAGGATGTCCGGTGTAGAGAGGTGCTGTTACTTACTCTGATGTACCATCGACCTTGGCAATGGGCGACAGGTCTATGACGCTTCCATCCGGGTATTTGCACGAGCACGACTTGTCCTTGGTGCAGTCCCCTGTCTGTGATCGCACACCAGGTGTCGCCACAGCGACTAGAAACAGTAAGTGGAACACTCGTCTGCGGCTCGTGTACCAGTCCATTGTTGTTGTTTTTTTTCTGTTATTGTTGTTGCAATTTGTTAGTTTTGTTGTTGTTGTTGTTGTTGTTGTTGATGATGATGTTATTGTTTTTGCGCATTGATTCAGATGAGGATAGAAGGAAACCGTGGAAGAACAAACGCTTGTTGCAAACACACTTATTATTTCCGATAGTTGAATCACACTATCAAGCACTGGACACGGGTGTTGTGTGTGCACATGTATGTATGTCATATGTATGTATGTCATATGCATGTATGTCATATGGCGGTCACACAAGACAGATAGTCAGCATAGTACAAATGAACATTAAAAACTGCAACCTAAATTCAAATGTTATTTAAACCAACATACTCAAAACTCCATAGAACCACACAGTCATTCTCTTTTTAACATGTAGTCCATTATTTTACATAAACTAATCGGTTAAAAACACGTTGTTGGTAGTCTAGGTTCAACATTAGATATACATGTATTTACACAAGTGTACATGTACTCAGATTTAAGTTAAAGGTACAGGTTCGTGCATACTGTTTGAAATTATCAGTTGGATGTATTTAAATCGAATGTAGTTGATATGAGTAAACCGGTTTCATGTTGAATACTTCTGTATGGGGAATACGCAAATTAAAATAATATAGTTTTGTTTAGTTTTTGCTTGAAAAGTTGTTTAGCCTAATAAGGTAAATGGTTAGAATTGAGCTACATATATACAAATCACGAGTACAATATAAAAGTTACGGTTCGTATTATTTGCTATTACAATTTGGGAAATTCCTTTGCTATCTTAAAAATATCCATATCCCAGTGTGCTAGATGGTCAGAAGATACACTGATCTAAAACGGAATAAGACCCTTTTTCTCGTGACGTCTCACAAATTATTACAATCCTTAAAATAGATAACACCGCCTTACTCGTGACTATGTATGTGTGTCTCGCCGTGGGGAAACGAGCCTTATTGTGCATTAGACCAATGTAGCCACAAATCGGCCCCCGTATCCGCATAGTCTGATCGGAACCTTCGCTGTCCATAATCAGTTCAAATAATTGAGGGGTCAGTGGAAGAAGGGGGCTAACGCCCTTCTTCCACTGACCCCATCACTTATAGGTGTTACGAGCCGTCGAAAAGTCATTCTAGCTGTCGGATGTAAGCTCAAAATGTGGAGACTAAATGTATCATTGACCACCGGCGAACACATTGTGACAGGGTATCAGGGATTCCGCTGGGGAAAATAATAAAAAAATACAATTTTCGAAAAAAAAAATAAATTATTTTGTTTTCGAAAATTGTAATTTTTTTATCACCAATGGTTTATTTTTATCACCAATTGCGAAAGTGGCGATTGCCAGCGGAATCCCTGGGGTATCACTCCGTTCCTAACATATTATGTCGCGAACTTATCCGCATATGAACTGGATCCTTTAAAGCGTACCAAAACCTGACTTACATGTACGTATACTTGACTCAGCTGCAGGTGAAATGCTACTTGATAGCGATACATGTCACATGAGAGCAATATCTGATAACTCGGCCACACTGTTCACTTAGTGTACTACAACTAACAAGCCCCGTAATATATGCATTTCAGTCCCACAGGATAAACTTTCAATATTTACAATATTTATAAACATGAGCCGACTGATGGACACTGTCTTTAGGTGAGAGTTGTAATTATAGTGTTGAATGTACCGCGCACACTCCCTCCCATTTAACACCGGCCTCGCAACTGGGAGGTTGAAGGTTCGAGCCTCCGCTCGGACTGATGTGGATGTTTGGTGAGCCGCCAGTTAGTTAAATTTAATGGTACTATATAGCCGGTTTTTTGTTTACAAACACCGGCTCTACAGTACCAGTTGCAGTCCTACACGGTGCCTTGGCATATTGGATAGGACTTGGGACGTCCTGAATGGTAGATCAGTCCTATTAACAGGGGTGACACAATCAATTATAATAAACAAACTTTACTATTATCGGTACAGTCCCGTCTGTATGTGACATTGCTGCTGAATGGACATAAAACACCAGCCAATCAATTAAATAAAACTGTATTGCGGGAGGAAGCCGGAGCACCCGGATGGAACCCACTTGTCCGGTCCGGCGATCACCATACAATCCCACATGCCCCGGTCGGGATTCGAACCCCGGCCGTATTAGTGAGAAGCGCGCTCGGTACTACCAAGTGCACTAACCGGACAACTAAACACTTTACTATCCAGATTTGCTGATCATGATCTATACTGGTCAAACATGGAATAAGGAATTTTCTCAGAGAGTGGCCAACTAATCAGTGAGAATCCCACGTGGATGTGCAACTGACCTCTGACCTGTTATGGACACTGTACAGTGGGGTCAGCGTGTAAGTGCACACACGAACAAACACGACAGGTTGGAACCAATCTGTCGTGTTCGTTCGTGTGTGCACTTACACGCTGACCCCACTGTATGTGTAGAATGTAGCTACATATGCCATGTATACTGAGCAAAACTAGAAAGGAAAGGTCCCTCCATGTTTAAGGAAAGATTCATCAAAAACCAAAAGGGTTACTTTTAAAAATCAAAATGGAAAAACAAGTTCATTCATTTCTGTATCAAAGCCAATAAATTGCATTTGGATATCTTGTTAAATATTCGAGAGATAACCGGCCAAGGGCGGTAGGGGTCAAAATCAAAAATCACAAAAACTCAGAAATGTGTTACTTAATGTTTAGAGATGGAATTTCAATAAGTAATGTGGCAAATTCAGTAAATCTCGTTAGTACCGAGTGTGGCCACCATTTGCATGAATGCATGCAATGATCCTACGCCGCATCGACGTGACGTAACGCAATACCAGTGCGTTGGGCAAATTCCTCCATTCCTGTTGTAACGCACGTGTAAGATCGCGAACATTGTCAATCTGATGGTTAGCTCGTGCTTTGCGGCCCAGCTCATCCCATATGTGCTCAATGGATTGAGATCCGGGGAGACCGCGGGCCATGGCATGACGTCGACGTTGTTTTGCTGTAAGTATTGAGTGGTAACCCTGGCTTACGTGAGGGCGGGCATTGTCGTGCATCAATGTCACACCAGGACCATGCTGACGGATAAATGGTAAGGCATGTGCATTTAGCACATCTGCAACATAACGTTGTGCATTGATGTTGCCCTGTACAACAACCAAATCTGTCTTTTCCGGTTTCCCATGATCCCACCCCATACCATTACGCTCCCTCCCACAAACCTGTTCTTCTCAACAATGCAACAATCGGTGAATCTTTCATTTTTACGCCTGTATACCCGTAATCTTCCGTCAGCATGACTAACTGTGAACCGAGATTCATCGGTGAACAAAACTCGGTTCCAGTCAGCCCTTCTCCAGTTCAGATGACGTCGCGCCCATAACAGTCTGGCAGCACGGTGACGTTGGGTCATTATCTGACCAGTGTACGGGCGGCGTGCCCGGATTGGTTGGGCGTTACGACGTAACCGGTTGCGAATGGTCTGCCCTGAGACACCGTATCGCCTAGCAGTGACTGTGGCTGCCAATCGACGTTGACGTAAGTGCGTCAACGTAATGTAACGATCGGCTCTAGCCGTAGTTACACGAGGCCTACCAGGTCGCTGCCGGTCGTGAACAGCCCAGTCTGCTGGTACCGGGCTGCAAGACGATCAATCGTCTTCCGACAGCAACCAAACCGAGGCGCGACCGCCCTGGCGGCCATCCACCCGCAAGCATCCCAATTGCCTGATTTCGCTCGTTTTCGGAAAGCCGTGGCATATCGAAAACAGTGAAAAATTAAAAAGGTTTTTTAATTTTCCGAATAGCCCCTATCGCATGAATGGTACGACATGAACTGAATCACCTTATCGATGACAAGTATAGCGTGCACGTGCAAAAAGTGGAAATCAACGTTCCGGTCACTGGCCGCTATGTAAACCGTGTGTATCGGCTAAACTCTACACGATCGTATTCTGAACATCGCCACGGTTTAAAATACATGTACTTTGAACATGTGGTACATACATAGACAGAGCTACACCGGCTATAAAACAGGGACGTTTCTAGTTTTGTTGAGTATATATATAGGTGAATACACTCCGAGCGAGTATCCCGTCAAACATATATTATTAATAAAGGAAAAGAAAAAACAATAGACCACTTCTCGTTTCAATTCATCCGATGTATTTTTAATACATGCATTATTATATTTTCTCCTGGGATGGTCTGTGGCTCAGTGGTTGACTACAGGACTTCAATATTGAAGGTTGTGAGTTCGAAACCTGCCATAGGGCATGGAAATTACTTTCGTAGCATTTCCATCCCACTGGTCTGTCGGATGAGTTCTTATATGACTCTGGTGTCGTCCTTATATGACCTTAGCTGTTGCTGGGACGTTACACCCATTCATTTCATTTCTGTTTCGCCCATACAGGGGCGATATTGTTAGGTGCACACTGATGTCTGTTGTATGTATCTATTAAATCTGTGATACAGATGCGATGGGCACGTGATGGAGATAGCAGGAGGGGCTTTCAAAAAGTCAAATCATATCTGGATATATACATGTATGCAAGTAATACTAAAGAGCACGGTTCGTCCGCATGTACGAGGATTACCGCAGATTATCGATCGTAGGCTACATGCGGACGAATCGTGCTCTTAAGTAATTTATCCCATGCCCATGTCCAAGCTGCGTCCAGTTCTCATGATAACACGGGACAAACACACGAAATGAGGAGTATGTGGTATGTGGTATGTGGTTACCACCATTATGACAAGTCGCGACATCATACAGTTCTTATTTTATAAGCACGGAACCCCGCAGGGGACATTGGATTTTGTTTTATTAATTCGTTCCCTCAATTTAACAATGCGGTCCCTCGAATTAACAATTCGATCCCACGATATAACAATTCGTTCACACGAATTAATAATTCGTTCCTGTGGGAACGAATTGTTATTTCGTGGGAACGAATTGTTAAATTGAGGGAACTAATTGGTTATTCGTGGGAACTAATTTTTAATTCGTGGGAACGAATTGTTATTTCGTGGGAACGAATTGTTATTTCGTGGGAACGAATTAATAAAAAAATGAATTATACGTCCCCTGTGGGGTTCTGTATAAAAGCGCAGAACGAGGAAATATATTGGTTA
>CM055281.1:505570-707636 GCA_029237695.1 Conchocele bisecta | reverse complement strand
TAAAATAAATGTTGCAAATGTCACCTCTGTGCCACCGTACAAATCTGGTCCATTTTCAGACTACTAAACAGCCGCTTGCCCTCGAAAGAATCATTAACCGCGCGAATGAAATCCTTGTTACTGGCAGTATCTTGGAAGCGGAATGACGCTGGTCTGTGGAAAATAATTGATTGTATTATAGGAAGTGGATAGTGGAAATGGCCAGCAATCTGTTCTAAGTTGAATACCATATATTGGAGCATAATTATATTATACACTTACAACCTCTTTTCTTTAGAAAAAGACAACGGGACGTATTATGTAGTCACATTTTGCGGTAACTCAATTGATTATACTCATGAGGTAGAACCCAATGTATTGTCAGTGAGTTACTAACACTTGTTTTACTGTTCATGTCTCAACGGGCGTACATTGTGAGCTTTTATATTCCCGTTTGCAGTCCACACAATAAATACTGTCTGTTCCACTTTTTGTTGCCAACAAACTTTTGGCTATTAAATATAAACTAGAAAATTTTCTCATAGAACACGGATGCCCCCACCTGCAGCCCTGATAGTAAAATGTCATTGTTATTACGAAGCCAATCCCTAGACAGACATTGTGGTCAAATATTATTGAAATTGGTGGAATTATTGAGAAAAGATTAAAAACGCATTTGCCTTACAAACAAGGTGAGTGAGTGAGTGAGTGAATAGGGTTTAACGTCCGCTTTTCTGACATAGAGGTACAAGCCTCAAGGAGTCTACACGCAGACGGGTCAACGGGGTCGAGTCCCGTATCCACCTGTCCAAGGGGGGTAAATCCCAACTTCAGAACTCAATATTTACAATCAAAATATATATTCAATCCTGAAATTAGAACAACCTGATCTGGTGCCAGGCCCTCGCCACACCAGCATCATTTATCCCATCCCCTAAAAATAATAGGATTAGCGCTAATCTTACTTTTATATATGGGGCATAGCCCGACTCAACTCTCACATACAAGAAAGCCAAAAATGTACATATGGGCCAAATCCGGTATAGTGGGTTCCGGAAAGTATGAACCCAATCGTTAAGCCAGTTTAGTCGCCTTTTACGACAAGCAATGGCTACTGCAGCACTATTCTCAGGATCAGTTGATCCCGCCCCGGTGCCTACACGGGGCAGACAAACAAGGTGAACATAAGGCACCAGCGACATTGATCTTGTGTGTTCGGGCGTGGGTCTTATGCGATAAAAAAACACCATCCCTAGACAGAAATTGTGGGCAAATATTATTGAAATCGGCGAAGTTGTAATTGAGAAAAAATAAACAAATTAAACGCATATCGAGGGTTCAGCGCAATACGGTCGTAACTCACTTTTTTTCGAAATGGACTTTTTTTGCATTTTCTAATTTATTTTCTAGTAATACAGCATATGTAAAAAGATTAGAATTGAATTCCAATATCTAAGGCTATAAATGGTAATTTGGCATAAGGTCGTAACTCAAAATCGCCAAATAATCTCAGCGCAACAGTCGTAACTCAAATTACATTTGCAACGTATTTGTGCTGCATTTTATAAAGAATTGTGGTGGATCTATAGTGCAATTTTGAACTATAAATAATTGTGGACTTGTATTTAGTAAAAAAAATTATATTACATAGTACATAAAAAATATATAAACATTTAAAAACAATTGCAAGTTTGGAAAAAAAATTATAATCTCAGAAAGCAAAAACAAATTCAGCGCAATACAGTCGTAACTCCAGTTATTTGTACAACAGTTTTGCGCTGCATTTTACACAATCGTATTGTAGATCCACAATGATATTTTGATATATAAATAAAGATCAAATTGTAGTTTGTCAGAAAATAATATTACATTTAAAAATGACATTTTTTTATTAAAAAATATGAGATTGAAAATAATGTTTAACTGACAAAACCGCAATACGTTAACAAAACAAATCTATTTTCTTGGCATTTTCCAGTTTATTTAACATTAATAAACATGACACCATGAGCACATGTAATATAAATTACATGTAATTTCAATATTTAATGCTAAAAATTATTAATACATGCTGCAAATGATATGGTGTGATTGGTAAACGTTATGTGCAGAACATCACACGAAAAACAACACAAATTATTGGGTATCTGAAACATCATCACAGACACAGTACCTTTAATAATTGTACAGATTATTACTGATGATGGGTGTCTGTTAACCTCAAGAATGGCTCAATATAATTAAAATAGTTTGTCAGTAGTTTCAAGTTGAAACTTCAAATAAAAAATACTTTTGATTTCAATAAACTGTTTCAAGATAAACGGCCCATTATCAATTATTTGTTACCATATATGTATGATAACTACAGATGTAAATGTAGGTCAAGGTCATGACACTAATGATAATGTAATTATGTAATCTGCAAGTGCAGTACTAGTTGTATCTGGGTATGTACTGATATTAGTGAAAAACATTAAATTCAGTTATGTACACGACACATGCTTTATGAGCTAAAAAACCTGACCACTGAAGGTCAAGGTCATGACCTTGATGATAATAACATGCTATTCTCAGAAAAGAAAATACATCAAGGATATTTTCATTAATTGCAAGTAAATTGCTGAAGCTGAAATCAAAATAGTTTTACAACCTATATTTTAAAGTTACGACCGTATTGCGATGAACTATTTCAGCATTTTGGCTGTTATTTTCAGCGTAATACGGTCGTAACTGAAATATTTGCTAATATCACTTTTTTATTTATTTGAATTTTGTTTTCATCAGGTTATTTATTTTTCATGTCTGTTATTACAGAATAACAGTGAAAATGGTACATAACTGAGTGTAATTGTTAGTTTTAGAAATATTTTTGTCTCTCCTGACAATTTTACAAAAAGTGAGTTACGACCGTATTGCGCTGAACCCTCGATATGCTTACAAACAAGGTCCCCAGTGACCTTATGTGTCCGGGCATGGGTTATGTGCGATACAAAGCAACATCCCTAGAAAGGTATTGTGGGCAATTATTATTGAAATTGGTGAAGAAGTTAGCCTTGGAATGCGGGGGAAAAAATGGTGTCTGCTGTTGCAGAGCTCCTGATAAGCTGTGTATTGTACCCAATAAAATTTGCCAAAAAACAAAACAATAATAAATTTATGGTACCTTTATCATGATGCAGAAAACAATAAACAGACCATAAAAATAGCATATTTTTCTTATTTTCCATGAAAACACATCTCGTATTTCATTCTCCAAGGAGACAATTCTAATGAAATGCCAATACATGTTTTCATTTCGAA
This sequence comes from Conchocele bisecta, assembly GCA_029237695.1. NCBI lineage: Eukaryota > Metazoa > Mollusca > Bivalvia > Lucinida > Thyasiridae > Conchocele > Conchocele bisecta. Next base: position 704,357 of record CM055281.1, on the reverse strand, counting down.
AGAAAACTATTCAATAATTGCTGTCTGTTGATGTGTAAACAGTAGTGTGATTTTATTTTACCCAATTAAAAGTTTGAAATACCCAATTGCTTCCGAAATGATGGAGTGACAATACTCAATTACTAATTCCTTATCTGGAGCGCTGCTGTTGTTTTATATTTTATTTTCTTTCTCAATAAAAACATGGTTTGACAGCACTTTATAATCCTTTCCATTGGAAATGATTCTAAAGTGCTATCAAACCTTGTAGTTGATGAGAAAAATGGAAAATAACAAATAAACGGTAGACGAAAATATTTCATTCAGCATTGTAAGGGTTAAGGACTTCATGGATTCAGAATGTTTGTCAAATGACTTAGAATTGTTTGTTAAATCTTACGTTAAAGTTTTTCAAAATTGCTATATCTCTGTGACTGCTTAGGATATCCACTTGAAACTCCATATACACATTGAACACCATCACTATTTTAATTGTATATCCTACCCCTGCTGCCAATGAGCCCAAGGTCAATGTCAAATGACTTATTTAAGATTTATGTTAAAGTTTTTCAAATTCAATTCAATTCAAATTAGCATCCAAATATTTATTGTGACTAATAAACAAAATATTGCGTTAAACCTTTCCAGAATGTATCTGTTACCAATTGAGATTATGATGTGAAACTTCATATACACATTTATCACCATTTATTGTGATTAATAAGCATATTACACCAATACCCAGGGTCGAGGACTTTGAATTTCAATCCAGGCGTCATCGGGGAGGGGAGCATTTGTCGGATTTACCGACCATCTAGTTTTTATACGACCGTTTTTAGTTAATGCGGTTTAAACGTTTTACGAGTTGCGAGTCAAAATTATAAGGCTAGTAACGGATGGACAAGGATAAGACTACTGGTAAATGCATAAACATGGTATGTAATGACAAATGTTCGCTGTTCAAGCCAAAAATGGGAATTTCCGAGTCGAAATTGGAGGACAACATATGGATTAGTGTAGACAGGTGTAGTGAAAATTGTACACGCTGCGGGACATGATTGTAGGCATGAATGTGTTGTATGAAAACTGTATGACTGTGTGGACATAATAAAGATAAAATTTACCAACTTGAAAACCGCAATGAAAAGACATAATGAGAATTTAACATGGGAACTAAATGATCAGATACACTCTCAGGTGAATTGTCGGCCATCAGTAACACTGATGGTTATATCATGTGACAACATGGCAGGGATGTTACAATTGATTAAAATAATCCTAATTGTGGCTGTGACTGGAGATGCAAAAACTGTGCAAAAACTATTGTTTTGCGAACTGTATCAATCCATATCAGCCTGTACATCTGCAGTCTGGTCAGGGTCTGCACTGTTCACCATACCCTCAATGAAATACCTGTCATGCTTCTAACAAGCAGCAACGCATTATATGGATTTAGGAGTGTGTTATTTGATCAGGAGTTACGCTGGTCACAAAAGCCATAAGCCCCATTTCTCCAGTCACAGCCAGAATTATGTTTAGAAAGCAGCAGAAAATCAGAGAAATAAAAATTGTGACAAAAGCAAATAGCAATTTCGGAGTCTAAAAAGTGGGATAATCATGTAAGGATTTGAGGCGAAGTAAAAAATGTTGGTGTTACACTCTGTAGCACTTGTAGGTGGTAAAGTATGAATTGGATCGGTGGAAAAATACAAGACTAATTCGCGGTACAAGCCAAAATTGGGTATTTCGGAATCAACAAAGAGGATAATTGAATAAATATTTGTTTTGTTGTTTTCAGCTGGTTTCTAACCGTAGTTAGGAAATTGTCCATCATTTTACCAGCCGTGCCATGCTTTATCCAACAGTGGCTACCATATGTATGAGTAATGCTTTTCCATGGTACATATTACTGTCTGTTACATGTTTTGCTGCCGACGACCTTATGGCAATTAACCCTGGCACCCTAAGTAACTAGAATGGATTTTGATATATTAATTTTGCGACCAATCCAACCATCACAATATGATTCTCAAACTAGTCTATTTATGAACAGGGTTTTTTCTCTCAAAGATATGAAATTGAAAAGTGCCGAACCGGACAGCTCATCAAGGGTCGGCTCATCTGGATCTACAATGTTTACCTATACAGGTATGTTGTGTTGAAAGTTGATACTTCCAAACACATTAAATAAAATTAAATGCATGTCCTTTTTCATCCATAACAAAAAGGTCACCAGACCCATTTTTATATTTGAAGAAATTCTATCCAATATTGATATTTTTGCGAAAAGGCAATTTCCCTATGGCAATTTAACATGGGGCAAATAAGAGTTGGAAACTGACATGGATGGTTGAAAAACATACAAAAAAAATGGAAATCTGGCAAGACAGCTTGGTAATTATGTAAAACAAGTTAGATTTTGTAAATTGGTCCACAAATTACACAACTGTTGCAAAAAATCGCCCCATTCTCATAAGAAAAATGTTTGTTCACAATAAAATCAATATTTTATGGAACTTCATCCAATAAATTTGTTTCGGAGGGTCATTTTTGTGATTGATGAAAAAAGTGTTTTAAATATTTGTTTAATTTACAATGTGTTTAACTCTTAGACCGCTAAACATAACAATTGTCGTCTGCTGTTGGTTTTATATCTTGCCTTATTTCTGATTAAAAACATGGTTTGACAGCACTTCAGTGTAAATTATTCTAAAGTGCTGTCAACGCATGTTGTAAATTATTATAAAGTGCTGTCAAAGCATGTTTTTGATGATAAAAATGGGAAATAGAAAATAAACAGCAGATGACAAAAAATTATGATAGCGGTGTAAGGGTTAATGGCCAAAAGTGCAAGACATGGAACAGACAGTAGTCATGCCATTAGCTGCTTGTTCCACATGTTATGGAATTGAGTTATCTCATTCAAAGTTGATCAATCATATGTGTCAGCAAAAATAAACTGATATATAAAATCAAACTGTTCAATTTGTTCTCATATTCTTAGATGCAATATTTTGCAGCCAAATGACATGGTTTATATGGAATGTACACAAACAGTGACACACCATGCTCAATTGACCAGATGGATCTGTGACAAAAGCACATTGTTCAAAAATCATAATACTAGGTTTATTTTACTTACGCTGTCATTCCATCCGTGTTCCTGGTGAGGGATACCAAATATCCGGAATTGCCTGGCTGCTCCGTGGTAACGCAATACTGTAGATCAAACACACAATTTGTCAACGGCCTAAATTGTCCAATTTTGACCTGTCCCCATTGATTGTCTTTCACCACAATAGCCATGATTAGTTTGTCCTGAAGTTCACTGAACTAAAGTCCAAATCTAACAACAAAACACATCAGACGATAAATGTTGTCAAGTCCAGCTGGTAGGCAGTGATTTACAGCAATTAGATATCTCAAGAAAAATGTAAAAACTCTTGATTAAATTAAAGGTTTAACCAGGAATGGTAATTAAAGCAGTAATCACGTCGTATTTATTCAACCAGACCAGATCTATTGTCCTCCAATCAATTGGTTTCAATGGTATGAACTGCCCACTGAGTAATTTGTTCATCCAATCAAATTAGTAGGTGTGGTTTCATCTCAGGAGCTCTATTTCATTGGATTAAGATAAACAGTAAGGATAAGGATAATGCAAACAATGTGTCGTCACCTCCTGATTGCCAATTGTTATTCCAATTATTAATTCCACAAGTGTTCCACAGTCAAACAAATCGGCAGATAATCAGAATACATTGTGTTTCAATTGTAATAGACCACAATTATTCCACCAATTATTAATTACAGCCATTTCACAGTATCGTTATTGTCTGACCATAGCCTGATATGCTTTACATTAACTTTACATTTATTCCTGGCAAAACAGGTTCTACTCCACGCTTTCGGAAAATAGCTGTATATCGATTTCTCCTTCTGCACATCCGATGTATGTAAAATAGATGGTGGGTCTGTGTCATCGAATTTACTATTTTCTTAAATCTAGACATCCAGGCAAACAACTGTTCAGCAGCCATGGTATTGTAGCCTACTGGCAATATTGCGTCTGGGTCGTACTTTGCAAGACAGTTTGCATCTGTATGGTTCTTCATGTGCAGTCGATCGATAATATTTTTTATCTTGCTCCACATGAATTTCAGGTTCCCCGGCAATGGTAACTCTGCCGATGCGGCTTTCAACGTATCTGAAAAATTATTAAATACCAGATCATTATTCTCACACACACATTTGATAACATTACTTTTTCACATAGTCCTCAATGTTCCGACTGTATAAACATAAGGTATTTTCTTTACCAAATGCTCTGTAGGTCATGTTGTTTGATTTCGTGAAATTGTAATTTAATATGGATTTTATTATGAAAACATAGAGGATGTTTCTATGTGAGAAGTGAAAAGGGTGAACACAAATTTAAATAAATTGACTTTGAAACCTGGAAATTTAAGAAATTATGTAACCGTGATTTTGAAAATCCGTAGTCACCTTTGTCAGATTGGCTTGAAATTTAATATACTTATTTGCCACCATCCGTATTTTCTATAGCCCACCCATGTGTCCATGGTCAATGGATGTTTTTGTAGCTATTCATATACTGTATGATTATAAACAATGTTGAAATAAAAATGAAGAATATTATGTTACCAGCTAGCGCTATTACTTCAATGAATTTGAATTTCTTATATTTAAGGGTGGGAAATGGCTCGAAGACCTTCCATACCCGGGCATATGCCCGTAAATGATCAGGCCAATGGCCGTTGGCCCATTTGTTTTCGAATTTACTAATATATGCGATACAGTCGAAATATGTGCATTAAATGAAGGAGACGATGAGGCGGTGAGTTTAACCTAACTAATTCATTCTCCTATTGTACAATGCCGATATGTCAGACCGTGAAGAGGGCCGAGTGTGCGTGCACATGATATATGGATACTCAGCCGCTACATTGTTATATTACCTGCTAATGCTATTAGAGGGTTGGACGAGGCAAGACAGACCAAGCAGAGACGGATCCACGTGATATGGGCAAATCCAACGCCCACAGAGGAGCAACAGCGCAGGCCGAGACGGAGCCGAGCGACCGACCCACCCACGGCAGACCGGGACACCGCAGCCAGTGACAACCGGAGGCTCCGCTACCGCAACCGCCACCCGCAGCGACGAGGAGCCAGGCAAGCCATGCCCAAGTCACCCACAAGGCCGCCACTGGCAACCCCCAGGCAGCTCATTCCGCCACAGATCCCAAGGCGCATATAGCATGACACTTCCCAGTATACAACACAGAGGAAACGACCCGATGTCGGGTCCACAGAGGCCTAGGCCACCTCCCACTGAGTGGGTGGTAGACACGAGCGAGGCCTTGTCCCCGCGGAGGGGGGGACTAAGTTTGTTTTATTTGGTTCTGATCTTTGTTGGTGTCGTAGGCGTCTGGCTACACCGCGAGGACCGCATCTGGTTTGTGTTTGAGTGAGCTGTGTGCATGAAAATCACAGATGTCCTTATCTGGATTGTGTATGTATATGTTGTGGGTGCGTGCCTATCTAAGTGTGTCTGTCAGGGTTATGTCCAATGTCATATTGACTTGGCTCATCTACTGCCCTAAGGGCGAAATAGTTGGTCCCCATAGGGCCAGATTCTGTTGATTGACTATATGGACAATATGATGAGACCATTAAGCCCGGTCCGACCACTAACTGCACAGAAACAGTTCGGCGCTTTTAGGTATATTGATGCAGGCAGAAATCCTCCGTTCTTGTGTTTCTGTCTTCTAGCGTCGTGTCTGTATGGAGTGGATCCACCGGTTATTTGTGACACCCGGGTTCACCAAGCACTCCCGGCTTTCAATCAGCGGGAGCAGCTTCTGTCTTCTAAGAATTCATATGTTGACTTGGTTGCCTTAGTGGTTTTACCGGACACAATGGGTGTGTGAGTTTATATTTGTTTATGTTATGCATATTCTTTACTACACTACACGCTGCTGTGCGGAGTATTGTGTACATGTATAATGCCTATGCGTGTAAGGGACCGTCCGTATTGGGCGGAAGTAAGCTATTATTGCGTGCTTGGATGTAGTAAAAATTACAAAAAACAGTCACCCTGCCATTCGGGACGAGACACACGTAAGGGAGCTATGAGCCGCCCGCGTGTCTTGCACGGTCTATCATAGGATGGACTGAGTAGACTTATGGGTGACCTGAGTGTATTACGTCCGCAGATTCTGAACTCCCTGGACGCTTGCCTGGGATGGATCAGACCAGTTGTGACCTAGTGAGAGTCGGTGATATTTGTCTACTTACTAGACAAGTATCGGTGTACCTGGATGCGGTCCTCTCGGTGTCGCTTCGTTGGTGACGCATTGGTGCTACAACGAATCTTGGGAGAAGAACATGTATGGTTATTCAGCATCAATTGTATGGTCCCTATCTGTTTCGTGTATTGGAGATGGGACTCCTGGTTATGCTATGCATTTTTGCATATGTAAATATCATGGACATGTATACATATGTGTATTATGATTACTCCTCGGCGACAGTGTGGACCTAGACGTATGTGTTCCTATGTGTTTTTTATTGATGTATTATAGGGCCAATTTTAAAATTACATTACAGTTAAAATACAAGTATATATTAGAGCGGCACTTGTTTCAGACTTGCTACCCACCCATCGACCAGACCGCTATGCAGTTATTTGGATTGTGACGTATTCGGGTAGAGGCTAGGTTCAACCAAAGTCATTGCTCACTCGAGTACAGTGCTATTTCCGAATAATGTGTGTGCCTTGGGTAATTGCTTTTTTTTTGTATATTATTGCTGTTTCTAGTCGGGGCGACTTTACGGTTCCCGACAACGATATCCCCACGACAGCAGCCGTCCCGGAGCTTCGCAGAGACCGAACGAAGCCGTGGCATTTCATGCACGGATCGATGTCAATCTCTGCGAGTCCAGTATATTTTGTTATCAGACGGTGCGCGCTCTATATATGTACATGGATATATATACAAGTACGTCTATGCAAATATGTAAAATCCCACCACTCACCCTATTGTTGCAGTTTTATTAAAATACCAGAAATTGTCTGGCTTGAGTGGTTAGAAGGCAGGCCAACAATAATGCGTGCAAAAAGAGTCCGTCCGTCACCGACTAAACAGGCTTCGTCAGTGAAGCGAGTTCCACCGGTACCAGACCAATTGTTGACCCTTCCTCTTTCCACTCATTACCCTTACCACTACTACTAAATATAATCTACTAAGTCTAGTCTAACATAGTACATAATAGCATATCGGGATTGTGGTGGGTAGAATTCCGTACACTCGTTGGGTGGGATTACTTGTATGTTAATTTTGGATTCATGTGTTAGCCCACACGAGCCTGTACATATCGTCTCGTTAATTTCCCAGTACTAATCCTCGATAAGGCAGTCCATACGCAAGAGACTTTCCTGGGCCAGTTCCGATCGAGTACATACCCATTGGGTGGGATTACTTGTATGTTAGTTTTAGCTATGGTTATGCTAGAATGGCCTTCGCAGCCGCAAGCGGACGGGATTCCCAAGTGGCGGCCAGCCATACGCTGACACCGCCCCCCGCGGCCCGGTCCCCATACGGTCCGTTCGGGAGTTAATACAGTGTCCACCCAGGGGGCGGCAGCTCGCAGGATATCGTTAAAATGATCTAGGGTTTGCTATTTGTTTGACGCCAGCCGTCATTCAAAGGCATTGGCGTTCGGAGCTACCAGATTTAGTTGTGCTAACCACTCGTCCGACCGGGCACCATATTAACTGTTTGAGTTTGATGGGTCTGTATGATTAATGATTGTAATAGTTGGTTGTTTGGGTTGATTGCCTCGTGATCAATGATAACCGCCAGGTACTACCATTATGGAAGAAATGGTATAGGTGCAGTTATATTGTACTTATTTGATTGCATCGCATATTGTGACATTATTTTACTTTCCTTGTTGCAAGTCAACTCGCTATTGTTATGAGACCAGTGGCACCAGTGAGCAGACTAAAGGTGAGAATTGTTTTAGCATTGGATGCAGGCAGCACCCAGCTGCCACCGTTGATCAAATATTAATTATAGTATTATTATTAGGTGCGAGCATCCAGCAGGCAGACGAGCAGCATAGTATGCAATAGTCCTCTCGTTGCCGGAGAAACATGTATCCCCGACACAAGTGATGTTGCTCGTCATTCGACTATTCACTCTAGAATAAGTAACGCCTCCCGGCCGAGTGTACGGACGTCTATTGACATGTTTAAAGATTATATTAGATTGGTAAATCCTGAAAATATTTACAGCAATTTTCATAATGGGATGGAGACAATGGGGCCCAGTGTCATGGACGTAACTTAGCTCGGCCACTCCATCGGGTTTATTAATGTGTTTCTATCCACGATACCGGCGTATAACTGTTTGCATGAGTTGTATTTTAAAATAAAATCATTATATTATTTATTTTTGACAGCTTTTAATTTTAGTGGAGCAACGGTGTCATGTTTATATTTTATTCCAGTACCCTGTCGCTTTAATGTATTTTAGTACAGCTAAGTGTATTTCATTTTCGCATTCTTTAGGGGGGAATATTAAATTATATGGAGATGATATAACATTATTTTGTAAGCAGACAGCGGCTAGATCTTCTCTTGCTAATTCATGCGCAGGGCAGAAGAAGAAATAGTGGCCCAGTTCTTCTATTTCATCTTCGTCGCACTGACTACAATTAAAATCTACATCAATATCGCTGCCCTGTGGATGAAGATTTGCCTTTATACCGTTTCTACCTAGTCTGAGTCGTGTTATTATTTTATCTGACATTCTATCCTTGCTGTATTGTTTACATTTATTTGGTATGGTAGGCACCATGACTTGAAATGTGTGCCCGCCATAGTAATGCTTATTAATGTTATCCCATCGTTTTTGCCATTTTGATTTTATTTTTTGTTCAATGACTGAATATAATTCTCTGTGTGTAGGCAGAGTATTATCTTGTGTTCCTATCAAATGAGCTGTGCTTGCCGCTCGGTCGGCTTCTTCGTTTCCAGGTATTCCAACATGTGAGGGTATCCAGTCTATATTAATATTTTTCCCTTGTTCCATATGTTTACTTATAATAATTTTAATGCTATGGACCTTGTCAGGTCTCGTTTTAGACGTACCTGTGTTGATTGCTTGGATGGAGCTTAGTGAGTCTGTTATGATTACAGTGTTATTGTACTTTTTTAATTTTAGGTTGAATATGAGGGCTTTTTCAATTGCAATAAGTTCCGAAGTAAATACAGTTAGATTGGGGGCCAGTTTGTATTGTTCTACGTGACTTAGTTCCGGGACCACAAACGCAGCTGAGGTGATACCGAGTTCTGGGTTTTTGCTACCGTCCGTATAGATATGTAGGCTGTCTTTCCAATTATGTTCTAAATGTTCCATTGCGTGTTTGAGGCTAAGGGTTGGATTCTTAGTTTTATCTTTTATAATTTCAGTGAGATCAGATCGAGCTGTAATTTCAAATAGATAATACGGGATATGCGTTTTGAGTGGCTGCATCTCGCATCCACCCAAATCATATTCTTCTGTTAAGATTAGTGCATTCATTGCATAACACGTTTTTATATTGGCTTTTTTGTTGGTATAATTATTGACTGTATTGGTTGCGTCTCGTTTTAGTTTAATCATATTGTATTTGTATGCTGGTTTGAGTTGTATTAGTTCGTTGATTGGTAGGTGAGCGCCATGGGGTTGGGTTCGGACCCAGTATTTGAGTAATGTTTGTTCCCTTCTTAAATCTAGTGGTAACACTGCTGTTTCTACTTCGATTACTGCGGCTCTTGTTGTTTTATAGGCACCCGTGGCAAACCTTAGTGCTGCTCTTTGAATTAATTCTAACTTATCCAGGTGAGCAGCCGCAGCATCTTTGTATAGCATGCATCCATAGTCCATCTTCGACAGGATTAATGCTTTATATAGTTGTAGGAGGGAGGATTTGTCTGCACCATAAGATGTACCTGAGGAGATTAGTTTCATTAGATTTATATCCTTCCTACAACGTTGAATTAGATCTGATATGTGAGGTCCCCAGGTAAGTCTATCGTCCAAGTACATACCTAGGAACTTTGCGCATTTTTTGTATGGTATTACCTGATTGTTAACAACTAGTTCTTTAAATTTGTATTGTTGATCTCCTTTATATGCATACCGTTGCTCCGTGCTTTTGTAGAATAAGTGTCCTCCTCTATGAAAGATGACTACCTCAGTTTTTAGTGGGGATATTTTAAACCTCCATTTCTTTTGCCATGTTGTGATTTTATCTAATGTTGTCTGTACAGCCCCCAAGGCTATATTGAGATATGCATGTACATGCCAGATCGAGCTATCATCTGCAAATTGCGATAGATCATTTTTGATAGTTGTAATTGAGTTGTTCTCATTGAGTTCGTTATACAATATAGCTATCATGATGTTAAACAGCGTTGGACTAACTACGCTGCCCTGGGGGCTACCGTTATCTACATTTTGAAATTCGGAGTGTTCTGATCCTATTCTCACTCTAATTTTTCTGCCCGTCAGAAAGTTGTCAAGCCACAACAACATTCTGTTATTTATGCCCTTCCCGATGAGTTGTTCTATTGCACCTTTCGTCCACATTAGGTCAAAGGCTTTTTCTAAGTCTAGGAATACTGCAACGACCATTTTCTTTTCCATCATGGCTGTTTTAATAATTGTGTCTAGTCGTGCGAGTTGATCTAATGTAGATCTGTTATTTCGGAATCCTGATTGGGTCGGGCTGAGTTTCTGGTTTGTTTCTAAGTGATGTTTTAATCTGTTAGCTACCATCGTTTCCATTATTTTACATATTGCTGGTGTTCGAGAAATGGGTCTGTATGAGGGCGGGAGTGTTGGGTCCTTCTTTGGTTTCAATATAGGGATGATGGTAGCTTCTTTCCATGTATCAGGTAGTGTACCATTTACCCAGGACTTATTTATCACCAGAAGCAGTTGTTCCATATATTCTTTTGGGAGATGCTTTAGTATTGCGTAGTGTATCTTGTCTGCTCCTGGTGCAGAATTTTTCTTCTTTTTAAGGGCATATTTTAGTTCTGACATAATAAAGCACCGATTGAGGCAGTCAACCTCATTATATTCTGGCCATAACGTGTTAGTATCTATCTTTGTTTGAATTTCGGGGTTTCTCTTAACCTTAACTGTTTTGAATTCGGGAGTAAGGTTATTGTCACTTGACATAGTTATATAATGGTCTGTGAGCACCTCTGCTTTTTGTTTGTTGTCGTACACATTGCTATTGTTATGTAATAGTGGAGGCATTGGCTTTATAGCTTTTCCTCTGATTCTATTAAATTGGTCCCATAATTCTTTACTCGTTTTGTCGTTATTTATTTCAGATATAAATTTCTCCCAACCACAACTTTTTGCGTCGTTAATTACTTCAGTCGCGAGGGACTCAGCTTTCAAATATTCCTCTCGCCTAGTTTGTTTAAGTGTTGTATGACATTTGTGTGCTTGTTTCCATCTACGCAGACAGTTCTCCCTGTTTTAATGGCATCTGTGCAAGCTGGTGTCCACCAGGGATTGGTTGGGCGATTATGAGCTTTACCACTTGTCTGTGGTATACTCCCCTTACTTATGTTATAGAGGGTGCTCACAAATTCATCGTGGTATTGTTTTGTATCTAGATTTGTATCTGTGTGAAGTATATTAGTGCATAGTTGTTGGAACAGCTCCCAGTTAGTATGACCTAACTTCCATTTAGGAATGGAGGCTGGAGTACTTCTATGGTATTGGGTAGAAACTTTAGTAATTATCGGATAGTGGTCACTTCCTAGTGTAGAGTCATGGACGGACCAGGAGGTCAAGGAGGCTAAAGCAGGTGTTGCTAATGTTATGTCGGGTGTTGTTCCAATACCTTTACTTGAAGAAATGTGTGACGTATCGTAAGTTACAGCTCCGTTGTTAAGTACTACATAATCAGTGTTATCTAGAAATTGTATTATTTCATCACCTACTTTGTTTGTCTTAGCATTGTAATACACGTCCCATAGTGGGTTGTGCCCGTTGAAGTCACCCAATATTAGAGATTTATTGCTTAATTGTGTGATAATTTTATTGAGGTTGTTTAGTTTTGGTTCGTGATTATGGTTACCTGGGCCAATGTACACATTTAATATATCAATGTTTCCTTTATTGCTGAGTACCTTAATACCACAACAGAGGTTATTTAGTTTTTCTGTAATGTGATTTGTTTTAAGTTCTACACATGATATTCCATTGTTAGCGTATATTCCTACCCCACTGCCATGGAAAGAATTGGTTGCGTAGGATACGAGGTTGTATCCAGTGAGTGTTGAAGGCTTTGATATTTCTTGCAGGCATATTACATCAGGTGACATTACGTTATTTTCTAGAACATTAATAAGCTCTCCTTTTGTTTTTATAAATCCCCGACAGTTCCATTGAAAGACGGTCACGGTCATTCCTTTATTTTTGTTTCTACCCATATGTATTTATTATATATATGTTTTCTTATGATGAGCTTTTTGGTGCATATGCCTGACTCCTTTTCTGTGAATTTAGGACTTTATTACCATTAAATGGTGTTAAATTGCACTGTTGTTGTTGTTCCGATAACGGTGCCACTGATTTTAATACGTTTTTACCTATCTTCTGCTTGTTAGTAAATTTATTCTGTTTTTTCATGCCTGTATTTACTTTTGAACTAACTTCGGTTAGGTTATCTTTTATGGATTTTGTATTATATTTAAGATTTGCTGTTATATTTTTACGCATATTATAATTTTCTATAGTTGTACGTTTTTCTGCTGGACTGTTATTGGGTGTTGATGTGGCAACACTATTGCTTGACGTTTGTTTGTTTATTGGTGTGTCCTCATTATCGTTTATTTCATGTAGTGTTGTGTTGTCTGCACAAATGGTCGAACTATTGGAGATACCTGTTAGTGTTTGAATGGGATGAGACTCTATAGATTCGGTTGATGTTACGATTATTAGTTTATTTGGGTCTGAGTCGTCCATGCTGCTATCAAGCATTAGGGGCTCGGGTGTAAGTGTTGATTTGTTTTCCCCCAGTTTCCTGGTAAAGGGCTTACTACTTTTTCCGCTAACGGTCGAATGTTTACTTGCTTTAAATTTGTTTAGTGTCTGTATTACCTTGTCCGCATTAGCCAGTGTACCTAAAACGTTTAATATAGAAGTTTCTGATTGGGATCTGTCCATCTGTGACGTGTGCATTTTTTCAGTGGATGGTGTGCTAGGAATTGTTGTTGTTGTTACATTTTGTCCTAAGTGTTGTTCTGCTATTTGTCCTATAATGCCATTGGTGGTTACTCCTAGTTGTTTTTCAATTGCGATTTCAAGAGCCGAAATTAGTTCTAAGAGCTGTTGTTTAGAAACGTATCCTTGCATGTTATCTTCTTTGGGGTTTGTTTGTTTTATGTTTTCCTTTTGTGGGGCTAGGTTCGTTGGAGGCTGTTTTGTAGTTTGTTGTTTTGCAGGTGTGTTGTTGGTGACTACTTGAATAGGCAGTGTTTTTGTTACAGGGTTCATTATTTGTTCTTTTAGTGCGTTGCGTGCCAGTTGCCTAGTGTTGTTCTTTTGTTCGAGATGTATTTGTATTAAAGTAGCATCGGGCAGTAGGGATGACTTGACCGATGTCCACAAGCCTGTACACCAGCCACGTAACAGTTATTGCAGAAATCATTGTCCCTGACCTGTTTGCTCGTGCAGTCTTTGTAATAATGGTTGTACGCGCAGATGGGACATATTATTGCGTTGTTTTTGCATGCTTTTTGTATGTGACCAAATTGCTGACACTTATTGCAGCGAATCGGTCGTTGGATTGTTATGCCGATGTAAATGGAGTTACCTTCGTTAATATAGGATGCTGGTGTAATTTGATAGGGCAGGGATGTGCTAAAGTGAATTAGAAGAGTAGATTTGGTTTTTCCTATTTGATGTGCCGAGAGGGTTAGGGGTTAGGGTTCTCATTGGCCTTTACTGCCAACATTAAGTCTTCCTTACTCAGACCTATAAAGTCGGGATGATTAGCGATTCCTATTGAGGTTTGTGGCTGGTTTTGTTGTTTGCGTTGTGTATTGTTAGTTGATTGCGTTTGTGTTTTGAGTAATTTAAACTCTACGTTGCGCATACTAGCGGGTGCAGTGAATGACTTTGCCCTGTCAATCCACTTTTTCTGTGTACTAACTTTTATGATGTCTGCATCCCAGGTGCATTTGACGTCGTTAGATGACATATTCTTGACTACGTAAGTTGCTAACGCAATGGCGAACTGGAATGTTGTTATCACTGCCCTTCTTGTCCCTAGTAATTTAAAATGCAATGTGTCGAATTGTGACTGTGGCTGCTCCTTATTATGTGTGCGTGGAGAACGAGTGGGCGATGGTATCGATGTACGAGACGGAGGTGGGGTACTCTGTTTGTTGTTAGGTTGTTTTGCATCCGGTGATTTGCAGTTTGGTGATAGATTATCTGAATGGTATTGTTCCCTTGCTCTCTTCCTATTGTTGGGGGTGTTTATTTGAGCCATTATATTTAATCTGAGAAGTGATAATGAACCAATTAACAAGTTTAGATTTTTTATTTTTTGGGATTTAATTAATTAATGTTCTGCCTAGCTACCTATTTATCTATCTGTCTATCTATCTATATATCTATCTAACTATCTGATTACACTACGGCGTAACAATTATTATGAATCTTTCTAGTATTACCTGGTTTGAGAGACTGGCCAACGTCAACAATTGATGCCAATATTTCGTTTTATAAACGTTTTATAGATAACGGGTGTATATTTAGTGTGGCCGCTAGACTAGGTGAGATTATTCGTTTTAATTGCTACTGCTAAACGAGGTTATGGTTCAGACGCAAGACTATGACTTATTTTTGATGTTCTGGGTGGTTATGTGGTGAAGTTTCAAATTTCAGAGTTTTTGTGCTATGCCACTATACTAAGTTTGGCAAATGTTCAAGGTTATTATTTTAATATACTTTTACACTATCCTTCTATACTACTATACTATATTTGTTACTGGTATAATCAGAAATCTGTTTTACCTCGGTTCTCGTTATTTTCGGTTTTCAAAAGTCTTCGACAAGATCTTGTTTTGTCGCGTTCGCACCGATGTCCTCAAAAAATTGCAAATATCTGCGCGTGCGCGTGTTTGATGTCGAATGTAGATAAGCAGTATCGGTTTTTATATTAGCAATTGGTAGCAATTGGTAGCAATTGGTAGTGACGGTTGAGGAAACCCCCACTATCAAATCAAGTGATGTGCCGGGTACAGGCAGTGACGGCTATAGGCTACTTCAATGTAAGTGTAAATATTGGCGGAATTTTCAGACAAAGGAGAGGTGATATAAAAGTCAATAACTCGAGAACTACGGCACAGACTAACCTAAATCTTCAGCGAAGCTAGTTGATGTTGTCTATGATTGCCTACTTCAGTGTTCAGGTGATATATACTTACAGAGTTATGTTTTATCAGCTTTATTTGGTGATTTTCAGAAAAGTCAAACAGCTTGTTGTTGTCATTATTCTGAGTCTCTCTCCCCTGTGTCCTTACTTCAATGTGTATCTCACCATTTTTATACCAATTAGTTGAGAACACCAGATGGCCGCGGCCCGCTTGTCGAGCCCGCCGAGGCATTTGAAGGTCTCAGAGTGTATTTATTTGAAGTTTGATGCCAAAGTTTCAAGCAAATCGGACTTACGGTTACAGAGATAGTAGGTATGTGAAAACTTTAACGTAAATTTTGATAGAAACTTTAACGCAAACTTCTAAGTCATTTGACATTGGGCACAGGGGCCGCATGACTAATAAGTA
This sequence comes from Conchocele bisecta, assembly GCA_029237695.1. Lineage (NCBI taxonomy): Eukaryota > Metazoa > Mollusca > Bivalvia > Lucinida > Thyasiridae > Conchocele > Conchocele bisecta. The sequence goes on along the minus strand of CM055281.1, from coordinate 688,486 downwards.
TATGAAGTTTCAAGTCAATGTGACTTACGACTGCAGGGATATAAGGTATTTAACAACTTTTAAGTCATTTGACCTTGACCTTGGGCACAGGGGCCGCATGAGTGGGATACAGCATGAATATATGGATCATGACTAATAAGTATATGAAGTTTCAAGTCAATGTGACTTAGGACTGCAGAGATATAAGGTATTTAAAAACGTTAACGCAGATTTCGGACGGGACGGGACGGGACCGGACGGGACGGGACGAGCTTTCCGCAAGCGGGCTGGACAAAAACTAGAAAATGTGTTCATAGAACACGGATGCCCCACATACCGCTTTGATAATAAACAAGGCAAAATTTCAAGTCCAACAGGGGAGATAGTACGGTTTAAAAGTCTTACGGCTTACAATGTTGGTGACAGACGGACGGACACGGGTAACACTAAATGATGAGACAATTATCTATACAAGTATATGTATACCCAGATCACTGTAGTCTGAAACACCGTGCCAATATTTTAGGCAGCACGGTTGTAATTAGTTTGTCACCTGATCATGATCTATACTGGTCGAAAATAACACTCTATATTTGTCCTGTCACCTTACACAAACATGAATCACGCCTTTGGCAAACATTTTGGTCATATCCAGTGATTATTATTTAATTAGCGGACAATACACGATGTCATGCTGCCTACAGGTGTAATTAGCTGACAATACCCGATGGCATGCTGCCTACAGGTGAATTACCTGACAATACAAAAGATAACTGCATACAGGTGCTGACAATATACAAGGTAACCTTCTACAGGTGATATGATTCCAGATGACATTATACATCCGGACATTGTTTAGCAGCATCTCACTTTTCGTGTGATAATTAGTGTAAAATGTCATGAATGATAGTGCCTGTGACCGACTAAATGGGATTTGTGAGGTCAAGGTGTGAAACTTCATACATGCATAGACCACGACATTAAAGGTGTGTCACGCAAGAATGTTTAAGTTATCTCCCTTTGTTTTTCTGCACACTGATTTTGTCTCCGGCGCATAACTCAAACACCCTTTTTTCAAACTACTTGTGTATCTGGGGAGGGGGATACACATGCGCTTGTCGACAAGCGTCCATTTCTATTTATCTTATGCTTTCACCTTACATGTAACTATTTTTGGATAGGTGGCCCGTATAGTTTTCTAACTTGTGGCCACCATAAATAAACTTACCACAACAACAACAGGCGGACAAAAGCCCCCCCCCCCCACACCCCCCGCCCCCAGTGCAATTGCAATGGAGGACAAAAGCCCCCCTGTGAAAAATCAAGGTAGGACAAAAGCCCCTCAGATGAAATGTATGGTAGTACAAAAGCTCCCCTGTAGATAAAAAGCAATTTTGCATACATAACACATATCTTTATCAAAATCAGCATAGTAATGGGATAAGTATCAATCAATTTAATGTGTTAGTTTGATCAACATAATTAATTTCTACAAAATAACTGATAAAAATCATAATTAAGATGAAGGATACTATTTGAAGAGAGAATGCATATCAAAGGATACACAGTCACATGACGCGACATTGAATATAATTTCCGAAAATAATGTCAAAAGCTGATGAAAACTCCACAATGGTAGAATATTTGTTAAGTTGTGGAGCGTTTATACTACTTTGTTTTTATATATGGGGGGGGGGGGGGCTTTGTCCTACCTTGTTTTTTCACTGGGGGGCTTTTGTCCTACCTTGTTTTTCTACTGGGGGGCTTTTGTCCTACCTTGCATTTTTGGACTGGGGGGCTTATGTCTGTATCCCAGACAACATACCTAAATGGCACATATTATCGTAGCACAATATGTATTCCTCCAGACGTTTGTCCAGTTCTTCAGGTGGGACATCTTTCATCTCCATATACAGCATTCTAACCACAATCATAAACACTTGGCTTGGACTTTCTGATCTGAAGAATATAAGGAAATGAAAATATTATTAATGCTTATATCATAACAAGGACACATAAGTGGAGGCAATGGTAGTAGATGGAATATCCGATAATGAATACTATTATTCTAATAATCAGTGATAACAGTTGAAAGTGTTTAGAGCCAGAAAATGTAGGTTACCGTGTTTGCAGCTAAGTATGAGTGGTGTTTAAAATGTTATGATACAGACACTGTGTCGTTTGCTTTTATCCAGCAATAATCTTAATGTATTGCCTCAACTTGTGTCAAGATTTTGAAAATCACAGGTAGGACATTATCCCCTTCATCCCAATATTAACTTATCTCTTTGATGTGAATTAATTGGTTTTTAAACTAATCAGCTATAATCAGGCTACTTTAATCATTTGTTCACTCAATTGGTTTCCAAATGGACTTTATTAATCATAATTACTAACTTTAATCATTGACCACTTCTCTGTAATTAGCCAAAATTAATTTTGAAAAATATCTATATTTTAAATAAATGATGTCAAAAGTGGACGAAAATTTCAGAGATCTGAAATTTCCGCCAATTTTCAGCATTATTTACAAAACTTCACACTGAATTTCAAAATCATTTTGACAGATTATGGAAACAAATATGATGTTCATAATTGTGTTACGGTCAATACTGTGCTATATTGCTACTTATGTGTTTGTATACAGAAATAAAAGTTATTAACACATGCTTTACTTTGTTAATTTATAGATGGGGGGGGGGATAATGTCCTACCTATTATTTTAGCTCTATGGGGGATATTGTCCTACCTGTGATTTTCAAGTGGGGGGGATAATTAATTACCTGTCTATAATATATAGGGGGGATAATGTCCGCGGTGGGGGCGAGATAATGTCCTACACTCGCTTTAACCCTTAGAATGCAGGATATGTAAATTGCCGTCTGCTGTTGTTTTATATTTTGCATTATTACTCAGTAAAAAATGGTTCGAGAGCTCTTTGGAATCATTGATTCCAAAGTGCTGCCCAACTATGTTTTTGGTGATGAAAACGGAAAATAAAAAATAATGAACTGACAATAAAATTTAATTCATCATTGTAAAGGTTAAAATTGAAGAGCCGTCCATTGCCACACACTTCTATGTTGGGGCAAGTAAATTAAAGAATGACACATCCTTTGCATCTTGATGCGTATGTGGATGTTAGCATACAACTAGATGGCCGCAGCCCGCATGTCGCTCCCGCCGAAACAGTGAATATCATACTTGTATAGTGGGTTGAAATACAGGATATTTCCACCGCCAGACACAGCAATAAAATGTCCTCTGGCTCTTTGTCGAAGGCGACCCTTGTCTCCAGTGTCCTTGTTACATATGGGTATCTTGTCTGTATCAGTAAGGGAGGATTGCGGCATCTTCTTGATTATCGTGTCTGTACATGAAAACAAATGCAGTTCAGACATTGTTAGAATTATGATTTTCCGTATAAATACACTCTTGTTAAATAATAACAATAACTTTACTTTACAAGATAGTTATCTTTCGTTCCAATCCTTTTCACACATACCTATAATTATGTTGATGTACATTATTATAGAATAAATATGTTTATGCTAACAATCATAAATAATTAACTAGACATTATGTTTGTAAAACATGGATATGCCCCCGTGCCATACTGGACTCTAACTGGAGAAACTCTTACAAACGTTTTGACTTTGACGCAAATGTACAGACGTGCAGGCGGACATATGTACGGACGGACGGGTGGAACCACAAGATAAACGAAATATGCACCCCTAGCTATCGCATATGGGGCATAACTACTGTCTGTTTCACGATACCAGCCAACATTGTATATTTATACAAACAATGCAGGAACCAGGTGCTTTAACATGTGTAAATTTAACAAAATTTTAGAAAGAGTTGACCGATTTTCAAAATTTAACATTTGTTTTCTTAGTTAGATCATTTCCAATGTATCTATTCAGGTTTCAGAGTCAATTCCCAATTTTAGAATGTTGGTCGGACGAGGCGGCCAGGGGGTATGCGATGGAGAATGCATGAATATTGACTGTAGACAGTACCTTGGTATGTCATAGCCGACGTTCCAACATTGTCGTCTTGCAGTGTGTCATGTAATTGGAGTACCTGGGCATCAACGCTCTTTATGTCTTCCTGCGTAGATGGATTTTCTGTGAAAATTAAAACTGATGCATGTATATTATACATAAATCCAGAAGTGATTTTGCATTTGGAAGGCGTGAACTTACAGACGCTAATGCTCCTAATGCTAAATTTGGTATTATCAGATTCATAGTGTCAATAGATGAAACATTGTCATCATTAAACGGAAGAAACCAGAGTCATCTTGATGAAACTTACCTCAATTTATTGCAGCTGCCATAAACACAAAACGAAAACAATTCACCATGCGATTCTTCACTATGAATACATTAGTGGGATTATAAAATGAGCATATGAATCATGAAAAACATTCATGTTTAACTTTACACTCCATAGTGTTGTAAACACATGTGTTGATTTAAAGGCAATGTGTTTCATATATGTTCATAATGTAATGACAGTTTTTGAAAAAATAGTTTAAATAGGTCACTACAACAAGAGTGCCAGAGATCACAATATACGCACGTCGAGGCATGTTCAATGAAGGGAAATGAGTAGGTCAATTTCACATTAACCATTAGACCGCTATCTTATTTTTTTTGTCGTTTGCTGTTTATTTTCTATTTTCCATTTGTATCATCAAATACATGCTTTGACAGCACTTTATAATAATTTACAACATGCTTTGACAGCACTTCATAATCATTACAATTGCATTTTAATTGGAAATGATTCTGAAGTGCTGTCAAACCATGTTTTTATTGAGAAATAAGGCAAAAGATAAAAGCAACAGCAGACGACAATTGTTGTGAGTAGCGGTCTAATGGTTAAGATCAAATGGTATTTCGCTGCTGATGTACACGATTAGGTGATTGCTATGTGCATGTATATTGAGTGTGAAGTAAATCGGCTGAAAACTGTAGAAAAACTAGAAGCCAAGCATACATTTCATTTTCCGAGTCGTAAAAGGGCTTAATTCCATAGGGAGTGGGGGCGTGTAAAAATGTTCATGTTACTCACTCTGGTACTTGATGGGTGTTACATATACCAAGTATGAATTTGATCACTGGACAAATGTATGACCAGTTTGCCGTTCAAGTGCAGAATCGGACTTTCGGTGATGAAAAAGGGGGATAATTTCATTAGGAGATGAGCTGGGGTGAAAATGTTGTGTTATGCACTGCAGCACTAGATGATGGTATGCAAATTATGAATGGGCTCAGTGGAAACTAAACATTATGTTTGTAAAACATGGGTACATGGCCCCATGGCATACTGGACTCTAATAGGAGAAACTCTTACACACTTTTCGACTTAAAGGTAACCTGCCCACTCGGTAGGCACAACATGTTCTTTATATCAGAGACATCATCTCATACATTTTATTTCAGACGTAAATTTTCACACTGATATCAGGGGCGATAACCGTGTTTCATTAAAATACTAACGGACATTACTGTTTATTCGTTGTATATATTTTTTGATGTGCAATGATCATACTATAATCTGTTGAAAATACTATTTTTTTTAGGTGATGCATTTAAGTAGTATAAATAATTAAGAAATATCATGCCTCATTTGCATATGAAAATAGCCTGATACCACCGTGCGTCTCTATCAGTAAAACAACTATTACTAAATGATTATATCTGTATAGCGGCCACTCGTAATTTTTAGAACTGATGGAATAGTGACACAATTATACACTTATTTAGTTTCCGAACATTTTGTGCCTACTGGGTGGGCAGTTTCAAGTCAATTGGTCATACCAATGTACAGTATAGTGTTTAAAGCCTACTGGAACATGTGACGGACAGACAGACAACTTTTGTATCCAGGTATTTTTGCTACGTGATGGGATAAAATAGGCATTCGAGTTAAGCATTGGACACCAAATTAGTGTGCGAAGAAACCTATGAATATTTAAATTACCTCTACACCCAATGTGTTTGAGGAATTCCTTCTTCTCTGTGGGAATACCATGTTTCGTCAAATAATCTAGGTGCTCGTCACAAAAGACTGAACCTGCGCTGGTTGGTTCAACACAGACATTTGGAATGTTGACAAGCGGGTATCCATTGACCTCGGTCCTAACAGCCATCATGCAATGAGGAATACATAATTTCCAGCATCCATCGATTACTCGTAGGTTTTAGCATCCTGAAATAGTAGCATAATTCTGATAAAACATTGACTTCAGACATTAAAGGTACATGCCCACTCAGTAGGCACAAAATGTTCTTTATATCGGAGCGGAGACATCATCTGGGACATTTTCTGGCAAAATAAACATTCATTCACCATTACGATAACATTGATTGAAATTAATATTATACATTTTATAACAGACGTAAATTTCCACACTAATATCAGGGGCGATAACTTTGTTTCTTCAAAATGTTAACGGAAATTACTATTTATTCTCTGTATTTATTTTTTGATGTGCAATGATCATACTTTAAAATCTGTCGAAAATATTAGAACTGAATATTTAAAATAAAAAAATATATATACATATTCATCCCTGAAATCAGAATAATCCTGATCTGATGCCAGGTCCTCGCCACACCAGGATCTCATGCCCCCTTCCCAAAAGCAGTAGGATCAGTAATAATCTTAGCCTAATAACCCAATTCAACTCCCAGGTAACAAAAGAGCCAAAGATAACAACGCACTTGAGGGCCAAACCAAGCAAATCGTGATTCCTATGGGAGGTAGACAGTAATGACAATACACTTAGATAACTGCTTACAAGCCACTGGATTCAATACACTATGTACGGTAATAATCTTTACTGAATTCTCAAACATTTTAACCCTTCAGATATCAGACTTTGTATCTAAATTTGATGAAAGAAACACATAGCATGCTGTAGTCTGCTGTATCCCTATCATGTTGCACCAAATTTTATTCATGTGTTAGTCATATTATTAGTGGTACGTGTCAAACGCAATAAGAGTTTACACTGGCCCATGGCTTGTACACACTAAGATGGCCACTGTGTAGGATTAAGTAAGAAGATAATGTTCACATGTTTGTTATGGTATGCATATATATCACATTTACAAAGCAAGTATGCATGAATCATTGTATCATCAGGGGCCCCACAGGTCATTAAATAACCTTAGCTGTTGATAGGCCATTAAACACCAATAAATCAAATAAAGAAAAATTATAAATGTGATGGGAGGATATGTATCACATATATGTGAACACTGCCTCGTTACTGTATCCTATACAGCAGTTAAACTATGGCTGATGCATACATTTTTCCTAGATATGGCACTGCACTATATGCAAATACACATCGACCATAATTACTCTCCCCATTCAAAGCTTCACTTTACTATACAGGTAAATACAGTACTGTATGTGTTGTGTGGTCAGCCACTATGCAATGTTCTGTGTATTAGGCTATTTACAACGGTGATTCGTGTTGCACTGGCTGTTCTACGTATAGTTAGCTACATTATATCATATGTTCTACTTCACATTTTCCGTTCTTTGTCAAACGCCACGATATATGAAATAGGATGATGGCTTGAACACACAAATATTGCGGAATTGGCCAATCCATGTGGTTTACATATCCTCCCATCACATTTAGTTAGCAGTGAAGTTTGAATCATATGGTGATCAGCGGTACCATATATCTTCATAAGACAACATTCTCAGTCTTTATCAAATTCCAAATAATGAAAGTGATACATACCTCGGTTTGCACTGGGTTTTTTTTTTAATTATTAGCCAAAATGAAGTGGTAGCAAGAAAGAAAGACCACAATATTTTACATCTGCTCCATATGTTGTACACATTTTCATAAAACACATAACAATTGTCTTTTTTTACCTTTCTTCCGGCACTCGGCAGTACAATCGGTAGATTCATGTGGGTACAGTTCAGCCCTTCTCATCTCGTCAATTGTAGTCATCACCCGCTCTCTGTCAGCATCTGTCTTCTGGCCGGTAGTTTCAACTAGATCTCGCTCTCGTAGCTCATTTTCCACTTCACCATTATACAGTGCTTCCAAGGTAATTTTGCTGGTCAGGAGGTATACTTTGTCAGTAGTACTTCCTGCAATTAAACATAATACACTAACATACTCATAAAATAGTGAATATCATGGTCAAATAAACCTTGACCACATGGGACATGGGCTGCCAACATCTATAAACTATAATATAAAATTCCGGTGTCACAGAATAATCTCCCATCTCTGAATATATTTCTACTCCTTACAAATATTCCCCTCCCTAACCCCCATTTAAATAACTGATGAATTGTATGTTCTGAAAGCAGGAGTGAGATAATTTAGCGAAACGATTCACCAATAATATACTCCTCACACAGTACAACACAACTTTTGTATTATTCGAGGAAGGGAAACTATTCACTGAATATTATTCCACATGTGAATATTTTGCAAATTATGTATGGTAATTGGGGGTGGGGGGGGGTTTGGGTATCTTCATGAGGGGAGCAACAATATTTGACGGTGGAAATTTTTTATTGCTGAGCGAATATTATCCTCCGCGGGGTGAGTGGGGTGGGGGGGGGGGTATACTCTTGAGGGAAACATATTGTATACCTAATAGTAGTGGTAGACGGTTGAGCAAACAATTTAACTAGGCACCGATGCAGAAACTCGGATGAAGGAATGTATAAGTGAAACGTAGTCTGCATACAATGGCGTTACACATAGCTACCCAAAATGTGTACATGACCCCACTGGTATCATTTATGAAGGGAATCTGTATAAATTATGGGCCATAAGAAGCGAGGATATTATATGTACACATGACTGACTTGTCATGAAAATATTTCAACATATGATCTGGAGAAGAACATTGCATGAAAACATATAGTTAACTTCAAAAGTACTAACTTCAGTTATCGTTCTTGCTTGAGGATTGTGTCTAAGTTGTGATGTACACCTGTGCGAAATATCCTGAATATATTGCCAAGCCATATATGACATGCTCCTGACAAGGACATAAATCAACAAGGTGTACATTTCGTCCCCCAAAAAAAGGGCCTAAGCCAATAAGGTGGACATTTTTTCCAAAGGGAGATAACTCCAAATATACAAGAGGTAAACACGCGCGGACGGGCACGGAATCCACTCTCTATGCCTACCAGGTTTACCATGAATGGGGGCATACAAATCTAGTACATGTATATTGTGGAGCACATCACACTAATTAATTTTGTCTTCGGATGTAACTGCAAAATTTAATAGAAGTAAAATTGGAATTTGCAAAGCCACATGGCAGATAATGCCATGACACTGACACTTTCATACATAATGATTATCAAAACAGACAGAGGCATAACCTGCATGGGCATGTTTGTATGCCAAGGAGAGTAATCCCCACTCATGATTCTCAAAATTTTACTACAACCGTGGGTTGCAAGTTGATCTATTGTACCTTGTGCGTCATCCATATTGCCCTTCCATTGGAGATAGTTCTTCAAAGATGGATGTTCTTGGTGAAATGTGGAGTTGTAGATTTCGGCAAATGCTTGTGGAGACACAAATGCATGATTACTGAAAACAAAATTGTATATATGATACATTATTTGTATGCAAATTGACTAATAACAATTTATATTAATATAGTGATCACTATTGACATATTTACAAATTCTCACTCACCATTTTGAAGTGGATGGAGACAAAATTTGTGTACATACATTGTACATGTATGTAAGTGAATTATCTGAACAATTGTTTTGCACAGGTTCATAAGTCATGTTGTGCATGGCATGCATTCTCGTCTGAATAAGAAATAGAACATACTTCCATGTTTTTGTCATATATTTGCTGTGCCAAAAGTGAAATATCCGGAGTTTTAACCAAAAATACTGTACAAAATAAAGTGGTTTAATTGCAGATATAAGATGATACTTGGATTGCCGGGTTGTTTCTATTTTCACCCATATAAGTACATAAATATTGGATTTCCTATCTTGTTGCGCTAAAAAATCGGTAAAAAAAATCAAATTTCAGCGATCCCAGTATCGTCATATATCTTGAATTCAAATACTTCACACAGGGCCATGATGAAAACATGATTTTATTTTTTATAGCGGTAGTATTTTTTCAAAAAATCCTGGTATGCCCATTTAATTGACATACCGATATTACCATAACAGTAATATGAATACGGTAACACAATTACGTCCGGAAATTCAATTTTTTTTTATGGTTTACAGTGTGTATTTTGTTGATCATGGTGTGAATATCCAAAAATAAAAACAAAGTACATGAGGGCCAAACCAGGCAAATCGTGATTCAGTAAATGACATAATAATTGTGTAATACTCCTTCGCACCATTTTATTTGACAAAAAAACACAAAAAAACATGCGTTATATTGCAGTACATACCATCAGAAAGTATGATATACAGCGGAGATATTTTGGTTTGTGTTAGAGCCCTGATGCGATACATACACTCGGTGTTTGTGGGCTGCAATCGGAATTATGCCATTTGTAGTCAAACAGTAAATTTGTACAAATAATTCTTCACGAACTTCATATAACAGAATAACGAAGACTATACATATTTCATGAATGAGTTGCGAAGGGAAATAAGTAGTACAGAATTACAAAACCATATATCACCTTCTTCTACATTGTCTGAATTCAATTGGATTTAGGATATTGAGCCAATGTTGTCTTCTTCATGTATTTATGTACAATTATGTTATTTACAGCATGTATTATACAATACAGAATTTACACACACATACACACCATTCATACATATCATACATCAATATCACAGATAGAATACAATTTAGTCTGTTTATGCTTCACTATTGTCATAAGTAATGATCATTGAAATTGGTATTTCCACATGGTAACACTATATATCAAAATACATGTAATTTAATCACGCACAAGTCATGTTTGATATACGTTAAATTGTACCCAAAGTGACCCCCTTACTACTATCACCACCTATCACCACCGTTAAATGTCCCACATACGTCCAAGTCCACGTCCGAAGTGAATGTCTTACATACATGTGCTTCAATGACTGAAGTATAAGTATACCCCAGCAGTCACCAATATTTAGTTCACTGCTGTCTATCTATATCACCGCTGACGTCACTATAATGCCGTTCTTCGCGAGAGTCACGTCAGGAAACCTCAATAAATATATCCAACTGTAGATAGGCGATGCATCTGCATGCATCGTAGACCGCTATATCTAATATCCGCCACCTCTAATATCCAACTGTAGATAGGCGATGCATCTGCGTGCATCGTAGACCGCTATCTCTAATATCCGCCACCTTCCCGACTCTTCTATCGACTACATCTATGGATCCCGCTCTAACTACTCAAATGCCCTCTGGATCGTCCATCCGCTGAAATTAAAGAACGAGCCCGGTATCCCATCTGCCTCTCTACTAAACTCCCTGCGACGCACAATATTTCACGCGTATACAATACGGAGTACCTATTTACTATCTAATTAAACATACCTGATCATCTTCCATCAGCATGAAATAGTCCAATGAGATTTTATGTATTTCTCCCTCTCTCTCTGACCAAGCTGCCAGATATGCCTATTCACACAACCATCTCTCACAAACATCCAACACACACTGTTCTACAAGATTTAAACTCACTTGCGAACTACCCACAAGTACTAAAATAGCTCACTGACCACGGATTATCCTTGACCAGTAACAAAAGATTTCCCTTCAATCAAAATTGGTCATTTACCCCCAGGCCCCTGTTGTACCTTGTAAGCTAATCCTACAGCACCTATCTCCCATTCTCATTACATATATACTATTGCTGAATTATGATCCTCACCAGCCTAGATCACTATATACATTTGTATTTCTCTGTGACAGTTTGGCATTTTCAATATTTACGTACTTATTTTTTTTTTTGGAGAAATGATGATACTTATATCAGTACCATATGTAGAAAGAAATTACCATTATTAGGTTAACAACAGTATATGTTTCACTGTATAGTGTATACTGCGGCCAACTAATCAATATATATGCCAGGGAGATGATACACTTACCCAGATTCACACAGCATTTCAAAGGCATCACGTGAGAAGAAAACTCTGCTGGAAGCCATCACTACATCTGGCTTAAGGCTGTCTGGGTACAAGTATGAACTTCCATGTGGTATGTGATACTTCTCAATTCTATGCCTTCATTATGTTGACAATTTATTATATTCAACAATGATATTGGGCAAGATCTGTGAAAACTGGAAATGATGTTATTGAGTTGATCAGCATGGGTATGATCCCAGTTCAGCATGGGCAGTCCCAGATCAGCATGGGCATGATCAAAATGTTTGATAAGTGTCTTCAAGTTGATCATTGAAACATCCTGTAATAGTGGTCTGGCTGATTATCATCCAGAGCTCCAGATAAGCTGCATATTTGCTTAAATACCCAATTAAAATTGGCAAAAACCCAACTGAAATCAGAAGTAGCGAGTTTCAAAAAGCAATTACAATTTTTTGGTACATTTATCATGCTTCAGAAATCAATAAACAGACCACAAATATAGCTTTTTTTTCTTATTTTCCATGAAAACACATCTTGGAGACAATTCTAATGAAATGCCAAGATATGTTTTCATTTCGAAGCAAACTATTCAATAATTGCTGTCTGTTGATGTGTAAACAGTAGTTTGATTTTATTTTACCCAATTAAAATGTTTAAATACCCAATTCCTTCATAAATGATGGAATGAAAATACTCAATTACTAATTCCTTATCTGGAGCCCTGATCATCTACATCGTTGAAAATGTGAACTAAGTCTGCTTTTGCAAGTCTGCTGTTTGTCCCTGATCAGCGTTCAATTCAAATATAATCGGTCACTAAATGGATGGGATATATGTATAACACATAATTCTGTAAACATTAGCTTGTTACTGTATACCATATGGCACATGTCAGCCATCTTAGTGTGCGCAAGCCATCAGTCAGTTTTACCTCTTCTGGCGTTTGACACATACCACCAATACTATGATATATACATAAATACAATTTGGTGCAATATCTTGGAAAGACATTAAAGGTACCTGCCCACTCTGTCGCTACAAAATGTTCTTTATTTCAGACATCATCGGAGACATTTTCTGGCAAAATAAACATTAATTCACCAAAACCCCACTTAATGATTGTCATTATTATACATTTTATAACGGACTTAAATTTCCATACTGATAATAGGGGAGATACTGCGTTTCCTTAAAATGTTAACGGACATTCATATTTATGCTCTGTATTTATTTTTTGATGTGCAATGATCTTACTTTATAAGTTGTCGAAAATATAATTTTTTCAGGTGACGCATTTAATTGGTATAAATAATTAAAAAATACCACGACTCATTTGCATATGAAAAAAGCCTAATACTAACGCGCGTCACTATCAATAAAATAAATATTACTAAATGATTATATCTGTATAGCGGCCACTTGTAAATTTTGGAAATAAAGAACATTTTGTGCCTACTGAGTGCCTACCTTTAAACAACAACGTCCTATGTGTCGTCCTATGTGTCGTCCTATGTGTTGTTTTCTTCAAATTTATATACCGGTACAAAGTCTGATTTTTGTTGACCTGTTATTAATTTTTTTGAGAATCCAGTAATGGCTGTGTAACAGTAAGATACATACACGGTGTTGTTGATATATACTTGCAGGCCGTCAAGTGAGGGATTGGTAAAAAAAATAGGAAAATAGGAATTCACACGGTGAAAAAATAGGAATAAATATAGTCTAAATAGGAAAAAATATAGTCTAAAATAGGAATAAAATAGTACTTTAAGATGGCTCCCCAACAGATTTTATGGCCATCCTGACCTTTTATTTTTTTTATTGATAACGTGTGTTGTACTGCTAAAAGACTATAACTTAATTCTTTATTAAAGTTATTAATTGCTTCAAGATCCAAAAACATGATTTTGACACATTACTTGTTCTCTAATAAGTAAAGTAATGTACATATATGTTAGCCTCCATACCATCCAATTCAGCCAACCCCATCCACCCTTGTCTTTATGTTTTGGAAATATATGTATACATGTATATATAAAAAAAATATTATTATTATTAATGAGCTGCTGAATATGGGGGCCTAAAAACTAGGATAGGTCGGATTACCTGGACCACATACCGTATATTTATTGGCTGAAAATACTAGAGCAAGTGAGCTGGAGTTCAAATATACCCGGCCGCTGCCTCATACATGTAATGCTAATAAAAAAAGCAAATTCCTGTCATGCGACGTTACTCCAGAATGATTTTGAAAATGCAGACAAACAACGTTATTTGGAAAACTGTATCAATGCATATGAATTAATATAATCAAGTGAAGGATGAATGTTACAGAGATATAAAGCACTTAACTAGACATTATGTTTGTAAAGCATGGATATGCCCCCATGCCATACCGGACTCTAGAGATTGTGTATAAAAAAAAAAAAATAAACAATTTCAAAGTCATTTGAGAAAGTCTTACAAAGTTTTTGACATATAAGAAAATGGCCAAGTGTTTCAACACCATTTTGAAGGTCACGGAGGTTAAGGTCATGTCCAAATATTAAAGCAATCCTTCAAGTACTATTGAAGATAGTACATGATGGAGAAACTCTTACAACGTAAGAAAATGGCTAAGTGTTTCAGCACCGGTTTGAATGTCACGAAGGTCAATGTTATGTCATTGGTGGTGCGAGTGCATCACACACGTTCAGGTGAATGAACTGTCCAAATATTAAAGCAGCCGTTCAAGTAATATTGAAGATATTACATGATTGAGAAACTCTGACAAAGTTTTCGACTTTTTTACGTAAATGTACACGGACGGACGTACAGAACCTCAAGAGCAACGCAATATGCCCGCCTTACTATTGCATAGGGAGCATAAAAACATTACCTAAATGGATTTTTTTTTTAAATATTTAAAGCAAACCTCTATATAATTTGACAATGAGCATGTGGGGACTATGGGTATTGTGCAAAATGATTTGATATATTGGTGATTAACGGCCAATCAACAACAAAGGTCATTTAAGGCCGGGCTAATGGGTTTGATCCCATATCATACCTACTAAATGGGGGGGGGGGGGGGAGGGGGAGAAATCCCAAAATCGGAACGGAATATTTACATCAAAAACATGTGTTCATAGAATACGGATGCCCCACAATTATCCCTTCGATAATAAATGAGGCAAAAGTCCAAAAGGGGAGATAATCCATGGCTCAGTGTCAAAACAAACATAGAATTTCACATTGTGCATCTTCACAAAATACAGAACTACATACCAAGCATCAAGCCTCCTATTACGGTTTAAAAGTTTTACAAGTTACAAGGCAAATCGGTGAAATCTAAGTCGAAAATGGGAGATAATCCATGACCCGGTGGGGGGGGGGGGGTTGAATAAAAAATTGAAATAAACTTTGTGCATCTACTCATCATAAGGAATTCTCATACCAAGTTTGAGGTCTGTAGCTGTTACGGTTAAGATAATCAATGACCCGGGGGTCGAATCAAAAATCAACTTTGTGCATCTACTCATCATAAGGAAACTACATACCAAGTTTCATGTCTGTAGCTAGAACAATTTAAAAGTTTTGCGAGTCACAAGGCAAAATTGAGAAATTAAAGTCGAAAAGGGGGAGATAATCCATGACCCGCGGTTGATTTGTTTGTTTGTTTATTGGTGTTTAACGGCCTATCAACAGCTAAGGTCATGTAAGGCCAGGCAAATGGGTTCAATCCCGTTTTAACCTGCTGCATTGGAGGGAAAATTCTAAAATCAGAACGGAATATTTACATCGAGAACTAATATATTTTCAGCCCTGAAACTTGAATAACCGCACCTGGTGCCAGGTCCATACCACACCAACGTCACTTGGCCCTTTCCCCTAAAATAGGATTACGAATAATCGTAATGCTCACATAAGGGGTATAACCAGATTCAGCTGTCACATACAAAATGCCAAAGACGTATGTGAGGGCTAAGCCAGGTCTCCAGTCGGAATTCCGGTAAGGATGAACCCCGATCGTTAAATTA
The DNA here is from genome assembly GCA_029237695.1 of Conchocele bisecta. Taxonomy (NCBI): domain Eukaryota; kingdom Metazoa; phylum Mollusca; class Bivalvia; order Lucinida; family Thyasiridae; genus Conchocele; species Conchocele bisecta. Next base: position 672,371 of record CM055281.1, on the reverse strand, counting down.
CCCATTGCAATTACTCCCACCTGCCACCCACGACCCGGGGTTGAATTAACAATTGAATCAATAGTACTAGCTACAGACATGAAGGCTGAAACTTGGTATGTAGCTTCCTTATGATGAGTAGATGCGCAAAGTTTATTTCAATTTTGGATTCTACCCAGGGTTGAATAAAAAATTGAAATAAACTTTGCGCATTTACTCATGATAAGGAAGCTACATACCAAGTTTCAGGTCTGTAGCTAGAACGGTTTAAAAGTTTTATATTTTTATAGCAAGGTTGGTGACGTACGGACGGAAATGACACAGAAGATTGCCATAGCCATCTAACACAGTTGAATACTAGTGTTATGCAATAATAGTTGTGCAGTTATGTCACAATGTACAGTATTTATCTATATAGTCAATTTCACTTCCATGTTCATAGTTAAATTGGGAAAAAATGTGTGTGGTTTTTCAAAAAGGCCAAAAAAAATAGGATAAATGGGAACATTTGGTCAGAAAATAGAATTGACGGCCTGTACTTGTATTACCATACATACTGTATTAAATACAATAGCATGTAAGCAGTTAACTGAAAAGTTTACACATTGAAATTTATTTTGAGATTGATGGGAGAAATGCTCCGATAACTTATCTTTTGTATAGTTTCTTGGCATAATATTTATAGCACACCAGTTTTCATATCTGTCTATGATGTATTGCACAAAATTATAATTTTACTGTCATATTATTTGCTGTATGTGTCAAACGCTCAAAGTGGTGTACATACACAGATGCCAGAGATGGCAACTCAATGTACCATATAGTATACAGTGACAAAGACAATAGTCACATATCTTATATTCATGTATCAAATCAGTCTTATGAAACAATTCAAAATGGGTAGATAATACATAGCCAGGGGTCAAATCAAATATCAAATACATTTTACACATCACATTGAAGCCACATACCAAATATCTAGTGTGCAGCTATTATGATTTAAAAGTTTTACTTATTACAAAGCGAAATCGAGAAAGTCCAAAATCGGTTAGTACATGTAACTGGGGTGGCAAAACAAAAATTTAACTTCTGAAATTCAAATTGTGCATCTGAGGCCCAGTTCACGGAATTTCATACGAAAATTGTTCATGCATTCGCTTTTCACATTAACATGGTTAAATATAAAGTTGCAATTTTGCACCTACATGTACACATACACATCAATACATGTGAACACATCCATTTAAAACAGATTTTCCAGCATCGGCTGTGAGGGTAGATGTTATTTGAAAATTAAATTTGGCACTTACAAACTTGTTAGTTTTACTTCTTACCAGAAAGGTGACAGAATGATGGACGGACGTATGTATGATCATTTTATAACAAACCAAAGTACTGAAGTGAACATTTTTGTGTTATGCACTGCAACACTTGACGGTGGTCAGGGATGTAAAGTTTTAATTGGATCAAAGTAAATTGGAATACGAGCCAAACATGTGAGTTGAAAAGGGAGATAAGTCTGTATGGGTTTGAGGTGGAGTGAAACATTTTGCATTACACACTGCGGGACATGATAGTAGTCAGACTTCCATCTGTCAAAAGTACTCCTGACAAGCAAGAAATGAGATTTTCAGAGTCAGAAAGGAGAATAACTCTGGGTGGATCGGCGGCATAGCAACAACATTTACTTTACACATTCCAGCAATTGACAGTTGGGATGTATATATACCAAACATGAAAAATATGGGATGAAAAATGTTGAAGCAGTATGCCGCATAAGCTTAAAATTTGACTAGTAATGGGTATATTATAGACATAAGCCGAGAATATCAATATTTGCATTCACCTGTACTTAGCAGAAACACTGGCATTTTTATTTTCTTTTATGTGGCTAAGCTCAGGGTTATTTACACCATCTGAAGTATTAGACATCGCTGCAACATTCGTGCATATAAAGTACATTTTGTTTTGTGAGTACCACAAAAACTCCAAAACGAAGCACGCATGTGTTTGTTGTTGATGAAAACATATTTGCATTTAAATATGGATTTGATTTAATGTGTTTAATAGCTAACCGTTTTTCGGCAGCAAAATGTAGAACAGACAGTAAGTTTGTGTTGTGCCAGGACTCAAACACAGGATATATAACAATAAGAAATCAGTTTGTTGATTTTGATTGTTATATTTCAGAATGCACAAAATGTTGGAAGCATTAGTATTTCTTCCAACACATTTATGCATTTTGAGATATACTAAAAAATGGTGTGATACATATCTACAACTTACCTTGTACAACATTTCTTGCACTTCAGAACAGTCTTTATGTATGGTACTGTCCCTTGTAGTGTAAAGACAGTGACAGATGTAGTATCTTTCGCACTGGCAAACAGGCTACCACCACAGTCTTTCGCCATGCAGGTGTCAGCTTTACTTATCAGGAAGCCCAGGTGTGGTGTCTGTGTCTTTAATGTGGCATCCCACAGTGTATCACTAGGTACAACTCCTTTGTATTGCTCTTTCGAGACTAACTTGTCTAATTGTTTCAATATATAGTTCAAATCTCCATCTGGACAGCTGACATCAAGCACTTTGACAATATTGGATATATACATCCACCGATTTGGGAATTTTGCTGGTACATGTTTAATTGCATGAATTGCCAATACAGGAAATAGCGGGCCGAACTGCACAGTTAATGACAATAGAAGATCATTTTCATTGTTAATGTCACTTCGCTCAGTCTTCTTCATTAAGTCTCTGATATGTGTGAATTGGTTTTCCTTATTTGTCACTCGGCCTGGTGTAAATATCCGTCTTTTTTTGAAGGGCGATTCCATTGTCTGCTTTCTGAAACAAATAAAATTCATTGTTGCCAGCAAGTTTAGCAATCCAAATCATCTTTAGCGCACATTCCGAAGGAACGAATGATTATGGCATACACGAGGCATCGTAGTTTGTCCGACAAAAATTTGACAAACTTAACTTTGGGGGAAATTTGTTATAATTTCTGTTTCCTTTCACCAAACGTTTTGATATTTCACACATGCTATTCTCTATTATGCTGTGACAAATACACGGCCCATCATACCCCTGCTAACCCCTATGTCAAGGTCATGATCTTAGTGCTTTCACAAACTTAACATTGGGATGTGGAGAAATAAGAACTGTAACAGTGAGACGGTTCAAATGGTCATCACAATATGTGGAGAAGTAATAACTGTAACCGTGGGACGGTTCAAATGGTGGTCACAATATGTGGAGAAATAAGAACTGTAACAGTGAGATGGTTCAAATGGTCATCACAATATGTGGAGAAATAAGAACTGTAACAATGAGATGGTTCAAATGGTCGTTACAAGATGTGGAGAAATAAGAACTGCTGTAACAGTGAGACGGTTCAAATGATTGTCACAATATGTGGAGAAATAAGAACTGTAACAGTGTGTCACATGTAATAGTTTGGGTTCTATATATATCACACATGATGCTTCTGTTTAATTTTGTTTTGTATTACATAACCGACAACATATACCCACTGATGGAAGATAGAGTAGAATAGTAATGTCGATAGGATAGACGAGAGGTATAATATATGTCACAAGACCAGGAAATATAGAGATTCATTTAGTACATCAGTAACTCCATTTTACAATTATCAAATGTCAATAGTGTCTTATCATTATTTCCCAAATATCAACACTGCAATTATCATTTACATTGTACAATAACAACACTTCAACATTTATTCACCAAGTCACTGATACTACAAAATATCGTCTCTTATAATTCTTCCAACATATAAATCACTGTTTGTATAGTCTTCAATAATCTCTATTATGGTAATTATATGTTCTTCCACAAGGTATACCGTTGTATACAACCCTTCATAGTTGTTGTTTATACTAACTCAATACTGTAACCACTATACACAAATAGTTTATGGGTAACTCAATTAACGAAAGGATACAAGATTTATTCCAACCGTAATCCACCCGTCTGTCCTGATTCTGCATCTCTCTGTATCACCATATTACTATTAAACACAGATCAAACAGTACTGGATTGGCTTCCCCATATTGGAAATCGTCAGTCACTCCACATTGCGAAGGGTGGGTCCATATCAGCTGCCCGATCTCTCTACTGCAAAATATTCTCTGCTATCCATATACTGGTGGTAACCACGACATCCGTCTGAATACAAGTCGATATCCACTCTATGTCACCATGTACATCGTATCATCTCCTCACCACATTGTCAATATTATATTAATTTCACTTATATTCCGACCTAGAACTTGGTCATTCCTATCAGTGTTTTCACCACACAAGCTATGTCCCAACTAACCAAATTACTTGTATCTCACTCAGTCAATCAACTACTAATCCGCTCACCCAATATGCCAACATATACTCACCTTTTCTGTCATGCATACCTGCCTGGGGTTACAAACCTGATTAACTGAAAGGAATAGCCTAGCCTATTATATCAATTTGTGACACAGTGAGACGAGGTTCAAATGGTCATCACAATATGTGGAGAAATAAGAACTGCTGTAACAGTGAGACGGTTCAAATGGTTGTCACAATATGTGGAGAAATAAGAACTGTAACAGTGAGACGGTTCAAATGGTCGTTACAATATGTGGAGAAATAAGAACTGTAACAGTGAGATGGTTCAAATTGTCGTTACAATAAGTTGAGGAATAAGAACTGTAACAGTGAGATGGTTCAAATGGTCGTTACAAGATGTGGAGAAATAAGAATTGTAACAGTGAGATGGTTCAAATGGTCGTTACAAGATGTTGAGGAATAAGAACTGTAACAGTGAGATGGTTCAAATGGTTGTCACAATATGTGGCGAAATAAGAACTAACAGTGAGACGGTTCAAATGGTCATCACAATATGTGCAGAAATAAGAACTTTAACAGTGAGACGGTTCAAATGGTCGTTACAATATGTGGAGAAATAAGAACTGCTGTAACAGTGAGACGGTTCAAATAGTTGTCACAATATGTGGAGAAATAAGAACTGCTGTAACAGTGAGACGGTTCAAATGGTTGTCACAATATGTGGAGAAATAAGAACTGTGACAGTGAGACGGTTCAAATGGTCATTACAATATGTGGAGAAATGAGAACTGTAACAGTGAGACGGTTCAAATGGTCGTTACAAGATGTTGAGAAATAAGAACTGTAACAGTGAGACGGTTCAAATGGTCGTTACATTATGTGGAGAAATAAGAACTGCTGTAACAGTGAGAAACGGTTCAAATGGTTGTCACAATATGTGGAGAAATAAGAACTGCTGTAACAGTGAGACTGTTTAAATGGTTGTTACAATATGTGGAGAAATAAGAACTGTAACACTGAGACGGTTCAAATGGTCATCACAATATGTTGAGAAATAAGAACTGTAACAGTGAGACGGCTTAAATGATCATCACAATATGTGGAAAAATAAGAACTGTAAGTGAGACTGTTCAAGTCAATAAGGGGACGATAAGGGACAGATAATCCATGTCCCGGGGGTAGAAACCAAAATCGAAATAATTGTGAGCATCTACACGTCATAAGGAAGCTACAGACCAAGTTTCAGGTATGTAGCTAATACGGTTTAAAATGTGTATATACACATCAAAATCAGGGTCAGGGTAGATAATCCATGACCGGGTGTCGAATGAAAAATCGAAATTCAATTTGCGCATCTACACACCATAAGAAATGCACACACCGAGTATCAAGTCCATAGCTATTACAGTTAAAAAGTTATACTTCTCATTAGACAAAATTGAGAAAAGGGGGAGATAATCCATGACCCTGATGACCGGAGGTCTAATAAAAACATTTACATTCACTTTGTGCATCTGTACACCATAATGAAGGCACACCACACACCAAGTTTCAAGTCCCAATATATTACATTTGAAAAGTTTTTCTTCTTACAAGAAATGCAACGAATGGACTTTACGTCCAAAAGGGGAGATCATTCATGTCCCTAGGGTCGGATTTAAAATTGAAATTGATTTTCAGTATCTAACTTCAGTTATAAAGAAAATAATATATGTACCAAGTATGAAGCTCCATCTATTACGGTTTAGAAATTATACAACTTATATAGGCAAATTTGCAAAGCGACATCTGTGCATACACCTGTGACGAAAACAATATAGCCATTTTTCTACAAAAAGTGGGTATAATAAATGAATATTCCTGTAAAGGCACATGACCAATATGATTAATAAAGTGAAATGGTATTTAAATTTGTAAATTTGCACTATAATTCATATTTCTGAACTGTTACGTATATTAATGTGTCTAGTCTGGAAACTGTAGGTGGTATTGTCATATCTAGTAGTCAATTAATGATACTTCAAAACGTTTGCCTCCTGCTACAGTAATAGACTCTCAGTCTTATGGACTTAGCCCCCTTTTTCCGATCGTAGAAAGAAATCAGACAACGCTTGAAATAATCTGGAAATAATTATTGTGGGCAGATTACAAAAGAAAATTATTTTAATACATATTATACCAACAAAATTAGAGTCTGGTGAGCAAATTTTTTCTATAATTATTTTAATTATTTCCCAATGTCACAATGAAAATATATTGCTATTGATGTATGTATTTTCAAAACTAAAAACGTTATCTTTCACAAATTCTGCTTCCTGGTACCAAAAACAAATCATTATAATTATTGTTGATAAAAACACACATACTGAATATATGACAGAATCAGACATCTCCTTCAATAATTAGGATACAATTAGAGAAAGAAAAAACATTAGCTAAATTTGGACAAATAAATAAACTGTTAGTTTACTAATGGTAATACCTGCTCACTAACATTATGTGTTTAACGTAACCGATCCGTTTATTTAATGTAGCTTGTTAGAATTTATTTATAAAATAAAAAGCAGATAACAATGATGCCTATAAACGTCAACAATTTGATGAAAAGGTGTAATTTCAAATTGATTGATTATCTGTCTTGTCTTCAAAGCAACAGAGCATTTTAAATGAAGAATGATCCTCCCACGTACCTATACGACCTCATATGTCTTTGAAACAATTTTTGTGATCAAGCTCTCAGTAACATATTTTACTTTTGACTTGAAATAAGAAAACAAATGTTTGGAAAGTTTGTGTACCTTATTTCTCAGTGGAAGTATATTTTTAATGCAAGAGACGGTTCAAATGAGTGGTAAAACTGTGATGCCGACATGATTTTCGCATTTGCTTTTGAAGAAGTAACAACTGTTTTAAAATTATGTTACGTATACCCTAACCTTATGTTGTGACCATCACAGTGGTTACTCCTTGTATATAATATAAATATTTATAAAATAAGTTCCTACTGTATTTACCGCAATGACAAGCCGTTTATGGATCCAAACTTCAACAAACATAAAAAACAACATAAACATTTATACATACATTACATTGTACTTGTTATATAGTTTTCTTCAACATGTATATGCCTACATACATGTATTCTGAAATTTTCTGAAATATTATTCTGTTACATGGATCCAGAATCTGATTGTAACTTCTGATAGAGGACAAGAATATACAAGTCAGTTGACAATGATTGCATTAAGAGAAAACCGACTGTTGTATATTTAACAACAACAATTTGTGTTCTTTTGATCGGCATACACCCATGATAGCATAATAAAGATACAATGTTTTGTTAAGATGCATCTTGAGCTACCAAAATGATGAATGACCAGTGTAGACCTATGTGTGTGCTGACTGATCACACCTCTATTCGAATCTAAGTTTACAGCTCTGACAAATTTAACAATCCCTGTTTTCTTATGATCCAAGGCAATTGGGGCCCAGTCATAAATCACAAGTAGGTCACAAATATGTAGGTTGAATAGTCACACATAGGTAGGTTGAATCCAATGGGGGGGGGGGGGGGTGGGGCCATAAAACACAGTCAGAAACAAATACCCATATACACTTCTCAGTTAGAACAATTGGAAAACAGAAAACTTACAAAAATGGATATTCAGCTCTAAATTAAGTGTCTTACCAAGGTTTTTTTATTAGGATATACACGGATAACATGGGGAAAATAGGAAACTTACAGCAATTTAAGTTTTTGGTTCATATGGCAGTGACCGCATTAATGGAGCTTAAAGGTTGTTCAGCCAGTGTAGAGGAGCTTAAAGGTACATGCCCACTCAGTAGGCACAAAATGTTCTTTATAGGAATTAAATAAATGTATAATTGTGTCACTATTCCACCAGTTCTAAAAATTACGAATGCCCGATATACGGATATAATCATTTAGTATTGTTTATTTTACGGACCGTGACGCGCGGTGGTATCAGGCTATTTTCATATGCAAATGAGGCATGATATTTTTTATTATTTATACTAATTAAATGCGTCTCCTGAAAAAATTATATTTTCGACAACTTATAAAGTAAGATCATTGCACATCAAAACATAAATACAGAGAATAAATAGTAATGTCCGTTAACATTTTAAGGAAACACTGTTATCGCCCCTGATATCAGTCTGATATAAAATGTATAATAATGCCAATCAATACGTGGGGCAATGGTGAATGAATGTTTATTTTGCCAGAAAATGTTTTGTGTCTACTGAGTGGGCATGTACCTTTAAAAGGTTTTGCAGCCAGTGTAGATCCAGATCAGCATTTGTATCCGCACAGTCTGATCAGGATCTGCACTGTTCGCCATTCCAGCAATGAAACACCCGTCATGCCTGTAACAATACCTGTTTTCTCATACATACCTATATGTACATATATAAATGTAAACTCATTATAGTCTATAATATAGACGTTGTCAGTAAACACATGTAAACACATTTGGGCATGTACCTTTAAAAGGTTTTGCAGCCAGTGTAGATCCAGATCAGCATTTGTATCCGCACAGTCTGATCAGGATCTGCACTGTTCGCCATTCCAGCAATGAAACACCCATCATGCCTGTAACAAATACCTGTTTTCTCATACATATACCTATATGTACATATATAAATGTAAACTCATTATAGTCTATAATATAGACGTTGTCAGTAAACACATGTAAACACATTATAGTCTTTCATGTAGACTGTATCACTGTCATACATACCTTGTCACTTTCAAAAGGCAAGGCTCACATCTCGGTCAGTTGAGCATGCCGGTTAGGGTATACACCATATTATGATGGACTGAAAACAAAATACCTGATTCTTATCCCGCATCCATATTTGTTACACTTGTTACACTGTTACACTGTAACACAGAAAATAACTTCTGGTTTTCACACTGTGTCTTTTCGTTACAGTTGTTACTGTAACAAGGGGGAAATGCCTTCGTTACACTTGTTACACCGTTACACTGTAACACAGAAAATAACTTCTGATTTTCACACTGTGTCTTTTCGTTACAGTTGTTACTGTAACAAGGGAGGAAATACCTTCGTTACACTTGTTACACCGTTACACTGTAACAAAATGGGGACCTCCTGTCAGTTGGTATGATTTTTGTGCAGTATATGATACATCTGGTGACATGTTGTCGTCCGATGTATTACGAACTGGCGACCCGGCCGCCATTTAAACTCATCCGCAGTTTACCATTCGGACTTCCTCGGTACTATCGTGGTAGAACATTTTAAAAGGTTTTCTAAGTCGAAACCATGATTTAATTCTATGTTGTAAAAGAAATGTCTGAAAAATCTTTATCAGTTGACGACAAAGTGCATGAGCTAAAGTTGGGAGCAAGTTTTAACTCGAAGTCGAGAGTCGCGTTTCATTCCATACGGTGTACGTTGTCATCAAGTTTATACCTATTTTCGCACAGATTCTATTTCTCGTCATTTTAGTTTTAAAAACTATTATCTTCACATTTGGACACAAATACTAATATATTAACATATTTCTGTTACGTCAGTGGAGTAAAAGTTTTTAAATAACTTTCAGAAGAAAGCTAAAGAGCTTTTAACACTGTACCCTGTATGTTTAACATCTTTCTCTCGTAGATAAATCCCGCCTTAGATTCTGGAATCACCCTTACGACATGCAAGGTTTGACACTCACTTTTGGGCCAGGAATTCCGCAGCATGTACTAACCAAATTTTACAATATGTTGAATGGAATTTTGAAAGTTCAGCGATTCCTCCTATGAAACCGGGGTCCTCAGGATCCCGGGACACTGCCAGTGTCTACTCCGGGAACTGGTCATTTCGTAACCATGCCATTTCGTAACCGGTGAAATCTGGTCATTTCGTAACCGTTTGGTTGGTCATTTCGTAACCGGCCAAAAATTGACATTTGGAAAATTGGTACTTTCGTAACCGCCTGCCGGTAAACGCGATTTCGATACAATTTACCAGGTAAGCTTTCTTTTTAAATATGAAATGACGTAAATGACGTAGAAATAAAATAAAAAATAAAAAATTCTGTATACTGGATGAAGTGTGTGTATATATAATATATAGTTGCTATATGTCACCAAATTTAATATATTCCGTTACCAAATGGCCATGTCTTAGCGTGACTTTAGCATGTGATAGTGTAACATAAGAGCTTTTTCCAGGGGCAAAGAGAGAAATAATAATCAATAAGACATAAATTGTCTCCAAGTTAAAAAATGTAATTGTAAGTTAATGTATTGCACTGATCCTTTTATATCTTATTATTTGTCACACCTTTTATTGACACAGGCCAGTCTGACAATGTGGGATTAAGACAAACAGCAATAATTACAACTCGTCAATCAACAAGACACAATTTATTACAAACAACAAGACAGGCTCAGAAGGTTCAATCACATACTACTACGTGCACATTGTCATTGTAGTACATGGTTTAATTGTTTATTTACAAGTCGGCCTATGCTTGAGCATACAACAGCAAGATAATTGTTTATTTACAACAGGCCTACAGGCCCTTGAGCATACAACAGCAATACATAACAAAGTTATTTACAGTCAAGATGTCAAAAACAGTGGCGTAAGAGTACATCGTCAAATTCGTCATAATTCATCATTTTAAAATTTTTGTGTTTTCATATTTGTGTCAACCAATTGTACATGCGTACAGTTCCTCGACTGAACAACCGTGGACATAAACCAAAGTTGTTTCCCTTTTAATGGTTTTGATAACATTATTATTAATTATTATTGTGATAATAACATTTACGCAATTGTATTTCATCTATCAACAACGACATATACGGCGCAAACACTATATTGACATGTCACGCTAGCGACAATACGTTCACAACGTTGTTACAACTTCGTCAATGAAAGTTTTCTATACGTAACATACACGTAATGTGTCACAAAACGTCAACACAACGGTGTCGCGACGTAATGTTGCGCGATTATGTGTATGTTACGTATACAAAACTTTCCTGGACAAAGCTGTAGCAACATTGTGAGACCTGCCAACGTTGTAGCAATGTTATGTGTTTGCTGGGATATATATATTGTAATGGTATAACTACAGAGTACATGTATAACATATATATATTTGTGCCATCTTCCAGCATGTGTACAGTTCAATCAACATCTACTTAGAGTATACCCGAGCGAGTGTTCGTAGGAGTTTGTCGGCTGACATTCCGACTGCTGCGTATTCTGCCCATGTTGTAATGATCTTTGCCTGATTGTTTCTCGCACTCTTCTGTTGGTGTTTTGTCAGTTTCTTGGCGGAGACCAGCTTCACTTGGGTCCTGATGAACTGTGCCTCTTGGTGCAGCATGTCCACCAGGACGTAGAACGGGGGTGCTGTCTTGGCGCGGGAGTTCAGATGGCGGTGCCAACCTTCACAGTTGTTGTTCGGACATGTCGACCGTAGACTGACCAGTCCTCGGGGGCCCACATGGTGTTGTCAATCCAAGTGTCGTTGACGTACTGGAAAATGCCTGCCAGTTCCCCGTTGGTCAATGCCTTCTGTCGCTGGTCGGCAAACACGACCGGGATGTGTTCGGCCGGCAGTAGAGGAAGGGCAAGGAGACATCGGACAACCTTCTGGACGTCGCCACCAGCGTTGTAGGCGGGGGAGAGGCCACATGCCTGTAAATTATATAATGTTATGGTATGCATGTACATGTACATATACAAGTACAAACTTAAACATCATTCATATATAGTCATCGCTTGTATTTATATTATAAATAGTTTCCCATTCTTCATTACTCAAACACGGGTTCTTTATTAAATACATTAAAACGCCAATAGATTTTTTTAATTACCTCAACTCGCTTCCAGACAGCCTGTGTCCAGTGGAATGCGCATCCAGACACCTGCGCCTCTGGAAACACGGACTGGATGGCCTTCCAAACCGCCGCCTCGAAGTCCAGAACGAACGTCTTCACACATGGTTCGGACGGAAGGAGGTTCTTGAGTTTCTGAAAATAATATACATACATCATGGCACGAAAAACATGTGTTGCTATTTAAAAGCTTTATTGTACTTGATTTTGCATTTTATTTAATATATAATGCGGAAATGTTGTTATTGTTTCATATACATTTAAAGTTGTATTGTACATTGATTTTAATGCGTGATTTTTTTATACAAATATCTACCTTCAAGACTTTCTTGTCATCCTTCTTTCGTCTTCGTGACATGAAGACGAAAGCGAGGGGAACCTGCTTCACGCATTCGTCCTTCTTCACAAAGGCGTGTACACCGAATTACAAACAACCACCAATAGTCTATAATTAACTAACAAATGACAACAATATATAATCACCATTGATGTATCCAATTATTGTCGGCATCTCGCTAACAAATCGGCAACAAAGGACAAACATATGTTACGGTAGTCTTCGCTTTAATCCCCGAAATGTGCCGTTTTAAATAGCTTTTATCGTTTACGGACATGCGGTTACGAAATGACCAATTTTTGTAATGGCCATTTTTGACCGGTTACGAAATGACCAACCAAACGGTTACGAAACGACCAGATTTCACCGGTTACGAAATGGCATGGTTACGAAATGACTATAATCCTCTACTCCCTGCCCCATCTGTGCCAACAAAAGCATTTGTATATGTGCTATCATGGTTGTTTGTAATCATTGTAAAATAAATATAGGTTAAGCATAGTTACTGTTCTGTCCATTGCCTTCTGAAATGAACCCGCATCTGGTGAGCACGATATAGTCACCTCTATTGGTGTGCGTATGGAATTTGCGTTTAAAGTTTTTAAGTACCAAATATCTCCACAACCCTAACTCGTATAGTATAGCCCACACACTAGGTTGACGCTAGGACTTTTAGTAGCCAAAATTACTGATAATGCAACAGAAGACAATACTTTTTATACGCCCGTTTGAAAAAACGGGGTGTATTATGTATTCATCTTGTACAGGCGGGCGGGCACAGCTTGTCTATGCAATAACTAGAGTCCTACTTGACGGATTGTAACCAAATTTGGTATACATGTTTATCACGGCAAGCCTAATAAGCCTATTGATTTTCAGCTCGCCTGCATGAAGTGCAGAAGAGCTTATGGCATAACCCCGGCGTCATTGGCGTCCACATACTTAATGTTGGGTAAATGTCTTATAACTTCTGTTTCCTTTCATGGAACACCTTGTTATTTAATACATGCATTCCTCAGATGACCCTCTATCATGCTGTAGCAAATCCATGACCCACCACCCAACCCTTACCCCAAGGTCAAGGTCACAGATTTAGCATTCATAAACTTAACGTTGGGGTAAATTTCTTATAACATCTGTTTCCTTTAATGGAACGCCTTGATATTTCATGCATGCATTCATCTGATGATACTCTATCGTGCTAGAGCAAATCCATGATCCACCCTCAATGCAGCAGGTTAAAACGGGATCGAACCTGTTTGCCCGGCCTTACATGACCTTAGCTGTTGATAGGCCGTTAAACACCAATAAACAAACAAACTTCCACCACTGACCCCAATGTCAAGGTCCACCGCACACCCCTTAACCCAAGGTCAAGTTATATAATATTCATGTTTTTTATACAACTGTGCCAAGTTTGAGTGAAGGCTGCCAACAGGCGAGTTTCGTTGTCTTCTGACAACTCTTTGTTATTTTTCGCACTCTGTATCCTTGTCATGCAATAACTCCAGTTCTACTTCACCGCTCGTAACCAAATTTGGTATACATGTTTATCACGGCAAGACGAAGAAGCATATTGATTTTGAAATATTTCCGATGACTTATCTCCCCTTGGTGGCCATTTTTAATTTTTGCACTCTATCCTTGTCCACTCAATAACTCAAGTTCTACTTGACCGATCCTAACCAAATTTGGTTTACATGTTTATCACGTCAAGAGTTATCTCCCCTTGTTGACTGGCCTTGCCTCGACGGGCATATATTGTGACCTTCAGCACTCTTGTTTACATTGCTGCAATATTTGTAAAAAAACTACCTTTTAAAGTAATTTTTAGCCAGGTTTTTTTTTTTTTTAAAAACCCAGGCTATTGGATTGGCGAAAGCCGGGCGGGTGGGCGGTGTCCACAATCAATGTTAAGTTTTCGTGTTTTCGTCCATTTCTTTGTTATTGTACCACATAGGACCAACAAACTTTCACAGCTTCATAACCAAGGGGTGCCCACCAAATATCACTATCCAACATGTTACCTTTTTTTTAACTTGACCCATTTTTTCCGCGCAGTCGACTTCGCCATTTTCAATGTTAAGTTTTCGCGTTTACAATGTTAAGTTTTCGTGTTTAAGTCCATTTCTTTGGTACTGTACCACCTAGGACCACCAAACTTTCACAGCTTCATAACCAAGGGGTGCCCACCACATACAACTATCCAACATGTGACCATTTTTTTTACCTTGACCTATAATTTCTACGTAATTGACTTTTTCAAATTTAACTTTTTAACGTAAGTCTGGTTAAAGTTTTTTGGTTAAAGTTTTTCGTTATACTATATCTCTGCAACTGCTTCGCCCATTACCTTGAAACTTCACATGGGTGTTTATCATCATCCATATTTTCATTCTACCCCCAAACCGTGCAGCCCCTGTGCCCAATGTCAAGGTCAAATTACTTTGAATTTTTTTGTTAAAGTCTTTTTGTGTACTATATCTCTGCAACTGCTTCACCCATTACCTTAATACTTCAGATGGGTGTTTATCATCATTGTCGCACCCGCTTGCAGAAAGCGCGATATAGTCGCCATTTTGGTATACGTCCGTGCATCCGGTTATAGTTTTTTGGTTAAACTTTGTCCATCTACTATATCTCTTTTTTTTAGTGTCCATGCCTCGCCCCAATGCGCAACATGCAGGCCACGGCCATCTAGTCTACAAAAAGTGGGTATAATTATGTTATCCAAGTGTCTATGCTTGGAAAAAACCTGGCCTTCGTGGCTTTGCCTCGTTTCTTGTTGAAATTATTATTAGTCAAAATGGCAATTTTAGTAAAATGGCCATTTTAGTATGGGTTAGTAGTAGCACCAACCTAGCACACATGCAGCCCCCATGACCACCATTCTTGTCAATGTCAAATTACTTTGAAATTTGTGTTAAAGCTAAAGTTCTGCGTCAAAGTTTTTATGTCTGGTTGGAGCTGTGGAGAGCTTGCAGTTACTCACGTAGCATGTATTGTGATCAATCTGTCAGGTCATTTAGTATTTAATCTACACCTAATACATGTTATTCACAAAAATGTGATGTGTTGTCAAGTTATTATTCAATGTAGTGCATGTAGCATATTCTATCTTTTGTTTTGCAGATGATTTCCAGCCAGCATCAGTAGATACGACAAAGGAAGGTGTAGTGGAAGTGGGCGAGGGTCACCACGTAACCCTCACCGTTCCACATGTAGAGGTGCCTATCTTCCTCATGTTACACTCACCGTTCCACATGCAGAGGTGGCTGTCTTAGTTCACATGTTACTCTCACCGTTTCTAGCATACAGGTGGCTATCTTAGTCCAGATATTACACTGACTTTCTTGCACCCATTACACAACACACCGTTCCACACATGGATGTGGCCATCTTAGTTCGCAATGATGTCATCTTAGTTCACATGTTCCATTCACTGTGCCACACATAGTGGTGGCTATCTTAGTTTGCCCATCACACAATACACCATTCCACACATAGTGGTGGCCATCTTAGTTCACACGTTACACTCACTGCATGTAGAGATGGCTATCTGAGTTCACCCATTACACAATACACTTTTCCACACATAGAGGTAGCTATCTTCGTTCACCCATTACACTTTGAATGCACCATGCTGCACATATAGGCTACTGTCATCTGATTGAGGGCCTGTATTCCCAGTCACATAACATCGATGATATTGTTACCAAAGATCTTGCTCAACAAAGTGCTGCATCTGACACTGATACAATGTAGCACAGTCCTGCCAAATTTCTCGGATGTTTCAATGATACAATGTAGCACAGTCCTGCCAAATTGATCCTTTCCCAGATGTTTCATTGGTTCAATGATGCAGCGACCATACATACATTTAATCATTAGTGATTTAGTCCCAGAATGATGTCACCAAATGATATCAATGTGATGATGCAGGGACAATACATACATTTAATCATTAGTGATGTAGTCCCAGAATGATGTTACCAAATGATATCAGTGTGATGATGCAGGTGTGCATTCCTTTGAACAAAAACATATACCAATACAAGCAAATTTATGAGCCTAAAACATGATAAATAGAATACCAGGCTAGTGTCTTTGGATGTCAAGAATATCTACTCGGCTCGGAAAGCTTTAACAAGCCTCAGAATTTCTATACTTTTCTGAGCCTTGTTGGATGAAACTTGGATTTGAGACGACACTATCCAGGCATTCTCTATACATACCCAGGACCTGAAAGTCCGGGACCTAACAAGGAAAAAAGTGAAAGGTCCGAGGAACTTTTTGAAAGGTCCGAGAGGATAATCTCCAGAAAAATGGTAGAAATATGTGTCTGTTTCACGCGAAATGACTCGTCACACCATGTGTAAATCCTTGACTGTATTGCCATAAATTATCAGAATGGATTTAGCATCACCACTGAATGATGATCGTGTAAACTACCCTTTCCCTATCCTTAGCATATAATCCGCATATGAAAAATAGGACCCGGCTATAATCGCAATTTCAATTTTATCACAGGTCCAGCGGACTTGTTGCTTGTAAAATACAAAGGTCCAACATTAAAATTTGCAGGTCCAGGACCTCGGACCAGTGCTATTTTCATGCCCCGATACCATTTTCTGACCTACTTGGTTGTGTGTTTTAGGGATCCGAGAAGACCCACACCGTGTACAAGGGAAATAAGCGGCCGGTGTCCAAGGAATGCGTCCTCATCATTGACCACGACACAGGAACATTCACGCTCGAACGACTCTCCAACAATATTAACGTCAAGAAAACCCGATTGTATGCAATTCTTGTCATTGTGATTATAAATTCAAAATTTAAAAGTTTTTATATCGTGCCATAACACGAAAGGATTAATTTAATACTTAAACACTTAATTTAAAACATAAAACATACACACTGGGACCATCAATGGAACTATAAATAAATCCTGGATTTTTATACCCCCCGCAACGAGTTGTGGGGGGGTGGGGTATACTGGAGTCGGGTTGTCCGTCCGTCCGTGTGTGCGTCCGTGCATCCGTAAACTTAACATCAGAGAAATATTGTTATGACTTCTATTTCCTTCATCTAAAATGTTAAATATTTCACACATGCATTCCTGTAAGGCTCTACTACCGTGCTTTGCCAAATCCATGACTGTCCAACCCCCGCTGATCCCAAGGTCAAGGTCAAATACTTTACAAAACTTAACATCAGAGAAATAGTGTTATAACTTCTATTTTCTTCATCCAAAATGCTTAAAGCCCCTATACGGCTCAAGTTGCCGAATTTGGCCTCGTATTGGGTTTTCCCACACACAAATCCAACAGGTTTCTATTTACACACACTTTGAAAATGTTTGCATTCATTTTGGTATAAAAATGAGTTTGTAGTCGATGAAAATATCAATATTTGTTGATAAACAAACAGCAGGTGCGTGTTTCAAAGCCCGATCGATTTTCCGATAGACGCTCGGGTCAACTCCTCAACTCCGATTCGCGGCCGATGAATTCCGATAGCCGGAGTTTATCGACTCGCTTCCGAGCCGAAGCCGTTGGGTTACGAAAATGAAATTGTCAATATTGACATTTTGCACTGTCAGAGTGGTAAACAAAACAAGTTTTTGTTGTCTTCACATTGCGATTAAGATGTAAATCTCAAGACTTGAGATGTATCTATTAGGCAGTATATGTTAGTTTTGTGTACTAAATCAGTTGCCAAACATGTTTTTGTGTTTGAAAAAATCGTAAAATTGTAATACTGAGCTGTTCAGGGCCTTTAATATTTCACACATGCATTCCTATAAGGCTCTACTACCATGCTGTGCCAAATCCACGACCGTCCAACCCCCGATGATCCCCATGTCGAGGTCAAATACTTAACATCTCTTTACAAAACTTAACATCAGAGAAATATTGTTATAACTTCTATTTCCTTCATCTAAAATGCTTAATATTTCATACATACATTCCTGTAAGGCTCTAGTACCATGCTGTACCAAATCCACGACCGTCCAACCCCCGCTGATCCCTAGGTCAAGGTCAAATACTTAGTCTCTTTACAAAACTTAACATCAGAGAAATATTGTTATAACTTCTATTTCCTTCATCTAAAATGCTTAATATTTCATACATACATTCCTGTAAGGCTCTACTACCATGCTGTACCAAATCTACGACCGTCCAACCCCCGCTGATCCCTAGGTCAAGGTCAAATACTTAGTCTCTTTACAAAACTTAACATCAGAGAAGTAAGTTATAACTTCTATTTCCTTCATTGAAAATTCTTAATATTTCACTTGTGCATTCCTCTAAGGTTGTACTATCATGCTGTGACAAATCTATGACCGTCCAACCCCCACTGATCCCAAGGTCAAGGTCACATACTTGGTCTCTTTACAAAACTTAACATCAGAGAAATATGTTATAACTTCTATTTCTTTCATCACAAAGTCTTAATACTTCATGCATGCATTCCTTTAAGGCTCTACTATCATGCTGTGACAAATTCCCGCTGATCTCGAGGTCAAGCTCACATACTTAGTCTCTTTACAAAACTTAACATCAGAGAAATCGGTTATAACTTCTATTTCCTTGCTCGGATCTGCTTCACATTTCATATTTTTTGTGGGGGTGGGGTATACTGGAGTCGGGTTGTTTGTGCTTCCGTGCGTCCGTAAACTTAACACCAGAGAAATATTGTTATAACTTCTAATTCCTTCATCTAAAATGCTTAATATTTCGCACATGCATTCCTGTAATGCTCTGCTACCATGCTGTGCCAAATCCATGACCGTCCAACCCCCGCTGATCCCAAGGTCAAGGTCAAATACTTAGTCTCTTTACAAAACTTAACACCAGAGAAATATTGTTATGACTTCTTACTTAGTCTCTTTACAAAACTTAACACCAGAGAAATATTGTTATGACTTCTATTTCCTTCATCTAAAATGCTTAATATTTCGCACATGCATTCCTGTAAGGATCTACTACCATGCTGTGCCAAATCCACGACCGTCTAACCCCCGCTGATCCCAAGGTCAAGGTCAAATACTTGGTCGCTTTACAAAACTTAACATCAGAGAAATAAGTTATAACTTCTATTTCCTTCATTGAAAATTCTTAATATTTCACTCGTCCATTCCTCTAAGGTTGTACTATCATGCTGTCACAAATCTACGACTGTCCAATCCCCGCTGATCCCAAGGTCACGGTCACATACTTAGTCTCTACAAAACTTAACATCAGAGAAATATGTTATAACTTCTATTTCTTTCATCGAAAGTTCTTAATATTTCATGCATGCATTCCTCTAAGGCTCTACTATCATGCTGTGACAAATTCCCGCTTGATCTCGAGGTCATGGTCACATAGTTAGTCTCTTTACAAAACTTAACATCAGAGAAATTGGTTAGTACTTCTATTTCCTTGCTTGGATCTGCTTCACATTTCACACGCGCATTGCTCCAATGGACCTCTACCACCCTGTGAAAAATTCACGTTCATGCTGCTCCCGCTAAGCCCAGAGTCAAGGTCACAAGCTCACAAACTTGGAAAATGTTACATATTTTAGGGGTACCTGGGCCCACGCGGTGGGTATTCCGTAAGCCTCACTCACTGACCGATCTAGTTGTTTTTGTAGCTATGTAGTAGCATGGATGTTTAAAGCGTGGTTATGCTTGTTTCAGCCAAGGTCGGCCGGTAACCCCTGTTGAGCTTGGTAAACCGAAGGCCGGTGCCAGTAAGGACAAGAGTGGACATGGGGTGACTAGTAACCTTGTGTCGCCTGCTGTTCCCGTGAAAACCGAGCCCCCGACGGCCACACCTAAGTCGGAGAATGGTGAGTTGGGTTTTTGTCACTTACCGGAATTGACTTTTCATATCAGTTTAAAAATATTGAGGAAAATAGAAGTTTATATAGAGTTGAACTGAACGTTAAATACAGTAAAGTAGATGGTGCGCTATCGCTCTTTACCAGATTTCAAAGTCCGAAATGGGGAGATAAGCCATGAACCTGGAATAAACTCATAAATCGACATTCACTGTGCACATCTATACCCCATATGGAAGCCACATACCAATTATGATGTCTCCATCTATTACTGTTTAAATGTTTTACTTCTTACAAGGCAAAATTGTGAAATTCTAAGTCCAAAAGAGGGAAATAATCTATGAACTTGAGGTAAAATAAAAAATCGAAAGTCACTTTGTGCATATGCACACCATAAGGAAGCCACATGTGAATATGAAGTCCCCAGCTTCTAGTAATTTGTTTAAATGTTTTTCTTCTTACAAGAAACATGACAGACAGGTGAACAGACACACGTGACAAAACCAATATACCAGGTACACATTTGTTTCTTCAAAAATTGGGTATAATAATGCCACAACATGTAAATGACTTAACCCTTTCAACACTACATACCTTTATAGCTGTGTTTACAAATTGTAGATCCAGATGAGCTGGCTTATCAGGATCTGCACCATTTGCAGATATTTTCTATTATCTTGAATTGTAATGTCTGTCTGTATTACATTTTCTATTGCAGCAGGACAATCTCCAATCGGTGACGTCAGTGACAGCAGCAGCAGTAGTGACTCGGACAGCGGAACATCGGACAGCGAGTCTGACAATGAGAAAGGTCGGTAGCTCTATCAGACAGTATGTCTCCACAGAACATAAAACCTGCTCCAGTCCAGGTAGTGTGACTGACTGACGGCAAGTTGCTGTATCAGACAGTAGGTCTCCACAGAACATGAAAGCTGCTCCAGTTCGGCTAGTGTGACTATCTGACAGCAAGTTGCTGTATCAGACAGTAGGTCTCCACATTACATGAAAGCTGCTCCAGTCCAGCTAGTGTGACTGACTGACTGACGGCAAGTTTCTGTATCAGACAGTAGGTCTCCACAGAACATGAAAGCTGCTCCAGTCCAGCTAGTGTGACTGACTGATGGCAAGTTGCTCTATCAGACAGTAGGTCTCCACTGAACATGAAAGCTGCTCCAGTCCAGCTAGTGTGTACTGACTGACGGTAAGTTCCTGTATCAAACAGTAGGTCCCACTGAACATGAAAGCTGCTCCAGTCCAGCTAGTGTGTACTGACTGACGGCAAGTTGTTGTATCAAACAGTAGGTCTCCACAGAACATGAAAGCTGCACCAGTCCAACTAGTGTGACTGACTGACGGCAAGTTGCTGTATCAGACAGTAGGTCCCACAGAACATGAAAGCTGCATCAGTCTAGCTAGTGTGACTGACTGACGGCAAGTTTCTGTATCAGACAGTATGTCTCCACAGAACATGAAAGCTGCTCCAGTCCAGCTAATGTGTACTGACTGACAGCAAGTTGCTGTATCAGACAGTAGGTCCCACAGAACATGAAAGCTGCACCAGTCCAGCTAGTGTGACTGACTGACGGCAAGTTTCTGTATCAGACAGTATGTCTCCACAGAACATGAAAGCTGCTCCACATGAAAGCTGCTCCAGTCCAGCTAATGTGTACTGACTGACAGCAAGTTGCTGTATCAGACAGTAGGTTCCACAGAACATAAAAGCTGCACCAGTCCAGCTAGTGTGACTGACTGACGGCAAGTTTCTGTATCAGACAGTATGTCTCCACAGAACATGAAAGCTGCTCCACATGACAGCTGCTCCAGTCCAGCTAATGTGTACTGACTGACAGCAAGTTGCTGTATCAGACAGTAGGTCCCACAGAACATGAAAGCTGCACCAGTCCAGCTAGTGTGTACTGACTGACGGCAAGTTGCTGTATCAGACCGTAGGTCCCACAGAACATGAAAGCTGCTCCAGTCCAGCTAGTGTGTACTGACTGATGGCAAGTTGCTGTATCAAACAGTAGGTCGCACTGAACATGAAAGCTGCACCAGTCTAGCTAGTGTGTACTGACTGACGGCAAGTTGCTGTATCAAACAGTAGGTCCCACAGAACATGAAAGCTGCACCAGTCCAGCTAGTGTGTACTGACGTACTGACTGATGGCAAGTTGCTGTATCAGACAGTAGGCCCCACAGAACATGAAAGCTGCTCCAGTCCGGCTAGTGTGACTGACTGACGGCAAGTTGCTGTATCAGACAGTAGGTCCCACAGAACATGAAAGCTGCACCAGTCCAGCTAGTGTGACTGACTGACTGACTGATGGCAAGTTGCTGTATCAGACAGTAGGTCCCACAGAACATGAAAGCTGCACCAGTCCAGCTAGTGTGACTGACTGATGGCAAGTTGCTGTATCAGACAGTAGGTCCCACAGAACATGAAAGCTGCTCCAGTCCAGCTAGTGTGACTGACTGATGGCAAGTTGCTGTATCAGACAGTAGGTCCCACAGAACATGAAAGCTGCTCCAGTCCAGCTAGTGTGTACTGACGTACTGACTGATGGCAAGTTGCTGTATCAGACAGTAGGCCCCACAGAACATGAAAGCTGCTCCAGTCCGGCTAGTGTGACTGACTGACGGCAAGTTGCTGTATCAGACAGTAGGTCCCACAGAACATGAAAGCTGCACCAGTCCAGCTAGTGTGTACTGACTGACGGCAAGTTGCTGTATCAGACAGTAGGTCCCACAGAACATGAAAGCTGCACCAGTCCAGCTAGTGTGTACTGACTGACGGCAATTTGCTGTATCAAACAGTAGGTCCCACAGAACATGAAAGCTGCACCAGTCCAGCTAGTGTGTACTGACGTACTGACTGATGGCAAGTTGCTGTATCAGACAGTAGGTCTCCACAGAACATGAAAGCTGCACCAGTCCAGCTAGTGTGACTGACTGATGGCAAGTTGCTGTATCAGACAGTAGGTCCCACAGAACATGAAAGCTGCACCAGTCCAGCTAGTGTGACTGACTGACGGCAAGTTGCTGTATCAGACAGTAGGTCCCACAGAACATGAAAGCTGCACCAGTCCAACTAGTGTGACTGACTGACGGCAAGTTGCTGTATCAGACAGTAGGTCCCACAGAACATGAAAGCTGCACCAGTCCAGCTACTCAAGTGTGTTTTGAGAAACAAAATTTATCAGGTTCTGCCCTAAAACCGTAGGAATTCCTAGTCTTGCCTGATCACGGTGAGTTGCTTGGAATCGCACAAAGTCTTATTTTATTCAGGTCGTCCAGCCGCCACAGTACCGACACCCGTCCAGCAGCCACCGCCCGCCCAGAAATCACTGCCCGCCCAGCCATCACCCGCCCAGAAACCACAGACCGTCCAGCCACCCCCCTCCCACAGGCCCCAACAACCACCCTCACAGACTACAAACTACATGAACTTCATCAGTAAGTATACTGATAGTAGAACCGGGTTAAGTTTAACCCTTTACCCTAACCCGATAGTTTTAACGTCTAAACTGTAAGCTAAAATATTGCGTCGGTCAATATATATTTTTCTGGTGCATATCACATCTTATACACCAGCTAAAAAGTCAATATTTGTATATTATTCATATTGCAAGGATTTAAAAACGAAAAAAATGCTAAAATATGAGATGTGGTGAGTGGTCCAGATTGCTCCTAGGAGCTTCATTCATAGACACGGATTGCTCCCTGTAGGTATAACCGCTTTATTCATAGACACAGATTATTGCTCCCTCTAGGTATAACTGCTTCATGCATAGACACTGATTGCTGCCTCTAGGTATAACTGCTTCATTCATAGACACTGATTGCTGCCTCTAGGTATAGCTGCTTCATTCATAGACACAGATTGCTCCCTCTATGTATAGCTGCTTCATGCATAGACACTGATTGCTCCCTCTAGGTATAACTGTCTCATTCATAGACATGGATTGCTCCCTCTAGGTATAACTGTCTCATTCATAGACACTGATTGTTGCCTCTAGGTATAACTGCTTCATTCATAGACACAGATTGCTCCCTCTATGTATAGCTGCTTCATTCATAGACACAGATTGCTCCCTCTAGGTATAACTGTCTCATTCATATACACAGATTGCTCCCTCTAGGTATAACTGTCTCATTCATAGACACAGATTGCTCCCTCTAGGTATAGCTGCTTCATTCATAGACACAGATTGCTCCCTCTAGGTATAACTGTCTCATTCATAGACACTGATTGTTGCCTCTATGTATAACTGCTTCATTCATAGACACAGATTGCTCCCTCTAGGTATAGCTGCTTCATTCATAGACACTGATTGCTGCCTCTAGGTATAGCTGCTTCATTCATAGACACAGATTGCTCCCTCTAGGTATAACTGTCTCATTCATAGACACTGATTGCTGCCTCTAGGTATACCTGTCTCATTCATAGACACTGATTGCTGCCTCTAGGTATAACTGTCTCATTCATAGACACAGATTGCTCCCTCTAGGTATAACTGTCTCATTCATAGACACTGATTGTTGCCTCTAGGTATAACTGCTTCATTCATAGACACAGATTGCTCCCTCCAGGTATAGCTGCTTCATTCATAGACATTGATTGCTGCCTCTAGGTATAGCTGCTTCATTCATAGACACAGATTGCTCCCTCTAGGTATAGCTGCTTCGACACAGATTGCTCCCTCTAGGTATAACTGCCTCATTCATAGACACAGATTGCTCCCTCTAGGTATAACTGTCTCATTCATAGACACTGATTGCTGCCTCTAGGTATAACTGTCTCATTCATAGACACTGATTGCTGCCTCTAGGTATAACTGCTTCATTCATAGACACGGATTGCTCCCTCTAGGTATAACTGCCTCATTCATAGACACGGATTGCTCCCTCTAGGTATAACTGCCTCATTCATAGACATGGATTTCTCCCTCTAGGTATAACTGCTTCATTCATAGACACGGATTGCTCCCTCTAGGTATAACTGCTTCATTCATAGACACGGATTGCTCCCTCTAGGTATAACTGCCTCATTCATAGACATGGATTGCTCCCTCTAGGTATAACTGCCTCATTCATAGACACGGATTGCTCCCTCTAGGTATAACATAACGGTATAACTACTTCATGCATAGACATGGATTGCTCCCTCTGGGTAAAACTGCTTCATTCATAGACAAATACCATATAGTACTTCATGTGCCCTCGGTTACTGATGTACATGTATATTACTTCTTGTGCCCTCAGTTACTGATGTATCTATCCGATTCTACTTGCAGAGGAGGATCTGTGTTTGAGCGACACGAGTGACAGCGGCAGTGACAGCGACTGACCGTGGCTAGCTGCCGATGACTGACCATTGCCAGCGGCCGATAACTGACCATTGCCAGTGACCTATGACTGACCATTACCAGCGGCCGATCACTAGTCCTCCAGTGTCCATGAGGTGTCTGTGTTGTCCAGCACCTCCAAGTTGGCAGATGCTTCAGTCCAACAGACTCCAGAAGTCTGACAGCATTAACCAGACATAGACTGTCTTACATGATCCTTGATTCAATATGTGTATTATATTTATTTCACGAGGTCATGAGACATGAGGCTATGCAAATTTTGCTTATGAATCTGTCCTTTTATTTAATAAATAGCATATTAAACCAACATAAATGTTAGATTACATGTATTGCATAAACACAACATCACACCTTGAAGTTGTACTACATCGACTGGTGCTCTATACAGCCGGAAAGTAGGACTAGGGTCTACTAGTTTTGATGATGGCAGTTACATGTATGTCGCTTACTACTTCCGTGACGGAATGGCAAACAGTATAGGCCCTGATCAGGCTGCGCAGATGTTAGCTTGGTCACAAATGTCTTAAGTCAGAGGCGTCGGAACTGGGGCGGCAGGGGCGGCGACCGCTGCCCCAATATTTGGACCAAATTTAATTATATTTTTTTGTTGTGCGTTTGGGATCGGGACGTGATCGTGATTTGGGTAAACAAACACCCCGTGTAATTTAGTGAGTATCCTGGTAATAAAATGTTAATTCGATTATGTAATTTCAAATGTAAAATATTGACTACCGAGCGCAGGAACAGTGCCATTCCTTTCAACTGACTGTTATATGTTGTTTGTTTATTTTTTTGTAATACATGTACATCCTAAAACAGATTACACACATGCAAAATTATATAGTATAGGCATACTATTAGTATTTGCATTTTGAACACTTCTAAATATGTATAGATGGTGAAACCTCGTACAAATCAGACAAACCTTTTTAATAATTGTCATAAAATTACCCGTAAATTAACCCTTTTTACCAGTGCTTTTGCTACAAAAATCTGTATGTACCTACTAATGTTGTCTCTTAAATGCAGCAGAAAGCAGGAAATGCCATCTAGAATTCAAAACAATCTGGGGGGTGGGGGGCATGCTGGGGGGTGGGGGGCATGCCCCCAAACCCACCTAGCACTCACTCGGTTCGACTGCCGCCTCCCCAATATTAATTTGCTTCCGACGCCTCTGTAAGTGTCATTTTAATTATGTGTTATGCAGATTTCTCAAGTCTGCTTTATAGAATTTGCAAATTAAATCCTAAGAAATCGGCTGTTTTACATTTTGTCTCACCCACAATAATGGAACGTGAGACATAGCAGTCACCATTCCGGCGTCGTCATCGGCGTCAACAAATTTGAACATAAATTTGGACTTACATCATATCTTGGATCATTACCAAGCTTCATCACATTGATAGCTATCCATCCAGTGTCAGTCGGGTGCCTTCTCCTTGGTGACCGTAACCTATGTGGGATGTACATTTTGCACATTGTCCAAATTTCGCATTTCTCTTGATCCGTTAGTCGGATCATTACCAAACTTCATCAATAGCTTCCTCACATTGATGGCCAGTGTCATCTGGGTGACCTTGACCTTGGTGGCCTTATCATTTGTGTCAATAATTTTGGACTTGCGTCCAAATGTTGAATACCTCCTGATCCGTTAGCCTGATCCTTACCAAATTTAATCAATAGCTTTCTCACATTGATGGTTATCCACCAACTGTCGTTTGAGTTATGTTTACCTTCACATTGGTGACCTTAATCTTTGTGTCAAATTTTGTACATACATCAAAATGTTGTAGTATACCTCCTGGTCCATTAGTTAGATCCTTACCAAACTTCATCAATAGCTACCTCAAATTGATGGCTATCCACCCAGTGTCTCATTTGGGTGACGTTTCATGTCAATAATTTTGGAGGTACATTCAAATATTGAATATCTCCAGATCCGTTAGACAGATAATCTCCAAACTTCATCAATAGCTTCTTCACTTTGATGGATATCTACCAGAGTAAATTGGTGACTGTCCTTGAACTCGGTGATCTTCACCTTGGTGTCAACAATTTTGGACAAACGTCCAAATGTTATGAATATCTCCTAATCCATCACCAAACTTCATAAATAGCTTCCTCACATTGAAAGCTATCCATCCAGTGTAATTCCGGTGACCTTGACCATCACCTTGGTGACGTTGACTTTAGTGTCAATAATTTTGGATGGACATGCACGTCCAAATGTTGAATATCTCCTGATCCGTCAGTCAGATCATTATCACACTTCACCAATAGCTTCCTCACTTTGATGGATATCCACCCATTGTCATTTGTGTGACCTTGACATTGGTGACCATGACCTTCGTATCAATAATTTTGGACTTCCTCATATTGTGACCTTGACCTTGGTGACCTTGACTTTCTTGGGGATCGCCTTGTTTAGTGGGTGAGACACTCCGGCGATCGCCTTGTTTTTACTTTTCATCCCATCGCAATTTGGTGTGGTATGGACCTGGCACCAGGTCAGATTATTCTAATTTCAGGGCTGGATATATTTGTTCTCGATGTAAATATTCCGTTCTGATTTTCTCCCCAATGCAGCAGTAAAATGGGATCGAACCCGTTTGCCCGGCCTTACATGACCTTAGCTGTTGATATGCCGTTAAACACTAATACACAAACAAACAAACATCCCATCGCAGTCGGAAATGAGATATAGGGATTCATTTTGTGTCCATCTGTCTGTCTTGTCACTTTTTCAATTCTGCTTCTAACTTCTTTACCATATGACTGATTAGCTTGAAACTTGCATGTTTATTATCATCTATATTTTCAGTTCCCGCTCCATGCCTGCTCTCCCTGTGCCCAAGGTCAAGGTCATGTAAATTTGAAATCTCTGTTCAGTAGATGCATGCCCGTTTTAACTCCTTTAATGTATGATCGATTGGCTTGAAGCTTCATTTACATGTTTCTATCAGTCATATTTTCATTCCCCGTTCCATGGATGGCAGGCAGGTGGGAGCATGTGATGGGTAACTTAACGATTGAGACTTAACGATCGAGATTCCTCCTTACAGGAATCCTGACTGGAGACCTGGTTTGGCCCTCGCATATGTTGTTAGCATTCTTGTATGTGACAGTTGAATCTGGTTATACCCCTTTTGTGAGTATTATGATTATTTGTAATCGCATTTTAGGGGAAGGGGCCATGTGACTTTGGTGTGGTATGGACCTGGCACCAGGTCGGGTTATTCTAATTTCAGGACTGAATATATTTTTTATATGCCCATTTGAAACACAGATTGAAGTAACGGACTGAGGTCTATAAATACATTAATTATACCTAAAATATTAATAAGTGGGAAAATAAATAAGCTAAAAAATATACTTTACTTCCTCCTATACACAGTACCATGTATAGGAGCAAGTAAAGTGTTTTTTTTTTAGCTTATTAATGCTTTTATGTATATTTAATGTATTTATAGACCTCGGTCCGTTTCTTCAACATGTGGTTTGAAAAAACACAAAGACTATTTCGATTTTCTATTCGACCCCGGGGGTTATCTCCTCATTTTTTACTTAGAATTTTACAGTTTTGGCTTGTAAGTCGTAACACTTTTAAACCGTAATAGCTACAGACCTGAAACTTGGTGTGTACCTTATGATGAGTAGATTCGTAAGTTGATTTGACCCCCAGGTCATGAATTATCTCGCCTTTTTCGACTTAGAATTTGACAATTTTCAATTTTGGCTTGTAGCTCGTAAAAATTATAAACCAAATTAGCTACAGACCTGAAACTTGGTATGTAGCTTCCTGATGATGAGTAGATGTGCAAAGTTTATTTTGATTTTTTATTCGACCCCTGGGTCGTGGATTATCTCCACTTTGAACTTGGAATTTTGCCTCGTTTACTATCAAAGCGATATGTGGGGCATCCATGTTCTATGAACACATTTTGTAGTTAATTTTCGCTCTCTGTATCCTTGTCCATGCAATAATTCCAGTTCTACTGGACGGATCGTGAACTAAATTTGGTATACATGATTGTTACGGCAAGATAAGATGAAGAAGCCTATTAATTTTCAAACATTTCCGATGACTTATCTCCCTTTGGTGGCCATTTTTAGCTCGCCTGCACGAAGTTCAGAAGAGCGTCTGGCATACCCCCGGCGTCGTTGGCTCAGTGTCGGCGTCCACAAACTTAACGTTACGTTAAATGTCTTATAACTTCTGTTTCCTTTCATGGAACACTTTGTTATTTCATACATGCATTCCTCAGACGACCCTCTATCATGCTGTAGCAATCCATGACCCACCACCCAACCCTTACCCCAAGGTCAAGGTCACAAGCATAGCATGTTCATAAACTTAATGTTGCGGTAAATGTTGTGTAACTTCTGTTTATTTACAGGGACCGCCTTCATATTTCATGCATGCATTCAGCTGATGATACTCTATCATGCTATAGCAAATCCATGACCCACCGCCCACCCCTGACCCCAAGGTCAAGGTCACAAACTTAGCACATTCATAAACTTAACGTTGGGGTAAATGTCTTATTACATCTGTCCTTTTTCATGGAACGCCTTGATATTTAATACATGCATTCCTCAGATGACTCTATCATGCTGTAGCAAATCCACGACCCACCACCCAACTCTTACACCAAGGTCAAGGTCACAAACTTAGCATGTTCATAAACTTAATGTTGGGGTAAATTTTGTGTAACTTCTGTTTCTTTATAGGGAACGCTTTGATATTTCATACATGCATTCATCTGATGATCCTCTATTGTGCTACAGCAAATCCATGACCCACACCCCACCCCTTTCCCCAATATCAACATCATAAACTTAACGTTGGAGTAAATGTCTTTTTATAACTTCTGTTTCTTTACAGGGAAAGCCATTCATACATGCATTAATTTGATGACCTCTATAATGCTGTAGCAAACCCACAACCCAGCCCAGACCCCCCCCCCCCCCCCCCCCCCCCCCCCCAAGCCCCCCAATCAAGGTCACACACATAGTGCGCTCATAAACTTAATGTTGGGGTAAATTTCTTGTTACTTCTGTTTCTTTTCTTGGAACACCTTTGTATTTCATGCATGCATTCATCTGGTGACCCTCTATCATGTTGTAGCAACTCCACAACTCGGCACCCACTCATTGCCCCAAGGTCAAGGTGACACACTTAGTGCGTTCATAAACTTAACGTTGGGGTAAATTTCATATAATTTCTGTTTCTTTACAGGAAGTGCCTTGATATTTCATACATGCATTCATCTGATATTCTATCATGCGATAACCACTGCACACCCCTTAACCCAAGGTCAAGTGATATAATATATTCATGTTTTTTAATCACCTGTGCCAAGTTTGAGTGAAGGCTGCCAACAGGCGAGCTTTGTTGCCTTCTGACAACTCTTGTTAATGTTTGCACTCTATATCCTTGTTCATGCAATAACTCATGTTCTACTTGACCGATCGTAACCAAATTCGGTATATATGTTTACCATGGCAAGATGAAGACGGCTATTGATTTGGAAAATTTATCTCCCCTTTGGGGCCATTTTTATTTTCAGACTATCTTTGTCCACACAATAACTCGAGTTTTACTTGACTGATCATAACCAAATTCAGCATACATGTTTTGTCACATCAAGATGAAGAACCCTATTGGTTTTCATTGAGTTATCTCCCTTTGTAGACTGGCGTTGCCTTGATGGGCATATATTTGGACCTTCGGCACTTCGATGTAAATATTCTTTTCTTATTTTGGAATTTTCCCCCCAATGCAGTGGGTTATATACAGGATCGAACCCAGTGGGTGGCAGGTGGGAGCACACGATGGGTAATTTAACGATCAGGGTTCATCCTTAC
Organism: Conchocele bisecta; assembly: GCA_029237695.1. NCBI lineage: Eukaryota > Metazoa > Mollusca > Bivalvia > Lucinida > Thyasiridae > Conchocele > Conchocele bisecta. Next base: position 640,748 of record CM055281.1, on the reverse strand, counting down.
CGGAATCCCGACTCGAGACCTGGTTTGGCCCTCACATACATCTTTGGCATTTTGTATGTGACTGTTGAATCTGGTTATACCACTTATGTGAGTATTACGATTATTCGTAATCATATTTTAGGGGAAGGGGCCAAGTGACTGGTGTGGTATGGACCTGGCACCAGGTCAGGTTATTCTAATTTCAGGGCTGAATATATTTGTTCTCGATGTAAATATTCCGTTCTGATTTTGGGATTTCCCCCCCCAATGCAGCAGGTTAAAATGGGATCAAACCCGTTTGCCCGGCCTTACATGACCTTAGCTGTTGATAGGTCGTTAAACACTAATAAACAAACAAATCAGGATTGAACCCATTGGCCTGGCCGTAAATGATATTAGCTGTTGATAGGCCGTTAAACACCAATAAATCAAATAAAATTCCCCGTCCCACCCATGTTCTCCCCATACCCATTGTCACGGTCAAATAACTTTCAAATTTTCGTCCAGTAGATGCGTGCACATTTCCATTCTCCTATAACTTCTTTTCTGCATGAGCGATTGTTTTGAAACTTCATGTGAATGTTTCTCATCAGTCATTGTTTTGTGACAATACCTTGGTGGACTCGAAATGTAGGTCACTACCCCATGTTGGATTGTGGCTTAAATGTATAATTGATGTGTTGATTGACATATGTACATATATGGATGTTTATTTATTGCTACAAATGCTGCTAATACATGCATACAGGTTTATGACTTAACCAATACAACAATTGAAGCACATATTTTATCTTGTTCTTCTTTCACATTTAGTCCATCAACAAGGTGTGCGGAGTTGCACCATGCCTGCTTATCTGTATGTGATCAGAATTCACTCCTATGTGTGGGGAGTTGCACCATGCCTGCTTATCTGTATGTGATCAGAATCCACTCCTATGTGTGGGGAGTTGCACCATGCCTGCTTATCTGTATGTGATCAGAATCCTACTCCTATGTGTGGGGAGTTGCACCATGCCTGCTTATCTGTATGTGATCAAAATCCACTCCTATGTGTCGTGAGTTGCACCATGCCTGCTTATCTGTATGTGATCAGAATTCACTCCTATGTGTGCGGAGTTGCACCATGCCTGCTTATCTGTATGTGATCAAAATCCACTCCTATGTGTGGGGAGTTGCACCATGCCTGCTTATCTGTATGTGATCAAAATCCACTCCTATGTGTCGTGAGTTGCACCATGCCTGCTTATCTGTATGTGATCAGAATTCACTCCTATGTGTGCGGAGTTGCACCATGCCTGCTTATCTGTATGTGATCAAAATCCACTCCTATGTGTGGGGAGTTGCACCATGCCTGCTTATCTGTATGTGATCAGAATCCACTCCTATGTGTGGGGAGTTGCACCATGCCTGCTTATCTGTATGTGATCAGAATTCACTCCTATGTGTGGGGAGTTGCAACATGCCTGCTTATCTGTATGTGATCAGAATTCACTGTGAATGCATATTTACTGGAATTCACTCTTGTTCACTTCTGAATAATTGTTTTGAGATGCACTCTTAATCACTAAATTTGAATCCATCCTTTCTCGGGAGAATAAGTATCGGAGTAATATGAATCCATCCTTATTGGGATTCACTCCTCTTTCACCTCTGAATCCATCCTTTCTCATGAGAATATGTACATTTTGTTGTAACCCGGATGTTCTGTCTGTTGGGGTTAGGGTTCAGCCTTCCTGAACGTAGCCCAGTAGCCGATTTCATAAAAAGTGCAAAGTATGCTTATCTAGCAAAGTATACTTTGAGGGAGCAATCATTTATTTTTCCAGAAATGCATTATTTCATACAGAACAAATGACTGCATATATTTGATGTTTAAAATTATGCAGAATTATTATACTGAATGTATTACATTATCACAGCCAAAATGGCTGTGATAATGTAATAAATTCAGTATAATATAAATAATAAATTGATCCTTAAAGTGAAAATGTCTCCCTCAAAGTATACTTTGCTAGGAAAGTATACTTTGCAATGTTGGTGAAATAGGCTACTGAATTGCAGACAGGAAATGTGGGTTAATTGTGTTGGGAGTAAATGTATAGGATAAGTGTATCCCATTAAAGCTGCATTCGTTGCACTTTTTTTAAACTTTATTTATTATAGGAATGAATGGCCTTTTTGTGGAATTTATCGGGGTATAAACTTGGAAAAGTCGCGGGAATACTGGACGAAGCGATACAAAACTACAATTTTCGAAAAAAGGCCTCGTCCAGTATTCCCGCGACTTTTCCAAGTTTATATCCCCGATAAATTCCACAAAAAGGCCATTCATTCCTTATAATTCCAGCATTTGAAATAAATTCATCAAGAAAATGTGTTTATTTTCCGTTTTCTTAAGAATTATTTTAACTGCGCCTCACGGAGAGTAGTTCGGCGTGGGAGTTTACTGGGATATAACTTTTGGACAGAGACTTGCTATGGGCCAATCAGAATTTTGTAAATATTTTTGTGCTGTAATTATTTTACAACGATTACGAACAATGGCAAGAGCAGACTTGTACAAATGGTTTTGTTCTCACAAGTGAAGACGTAATTGCATTCATTAATATGGGAGGAAACCGGAGTACCCGGGGAAGCTCACTTGTCTGATATGGTGACCACTATGCCATCTCGCATACTGCCCCGTCTCGGGATCGAACCTGGGGCCGCATTGGTGAGAAGCGTGCTCATTACCGATTGCGTCGACCACACGACTGGTTGCACTTTGAAACATAACATATGATCTTTATGTTGAGACCTTGATCTGTGACAGGAGAAATTGGGCTTATTGTCAATATTGATATGTTACCCGTCTCTATATGACCGCAGTTGTTGCTGGGTCGTTAAACCCTTTCACTTTCTACTTTATGTTGAGTAGACCTTAATCTTTGACGGGAGAAATTGTGCTTATTGTCAATATTGATGTGTCACCCGTCTCTATATGACCCTAGCTGTTGCTGAGACGTTAAACCCTTTCTACTTTATGTTCAGTCCAGAACTTGATCTGTGATGGTATAAATTGGGCTTATTGTCAATATTGATTTGTTACCCGTCTCTATATGACCCTAGATGTTGCTGGGACGTTAAACCCTTTCACTTTCTACTTTATGTTGAGTCTAGACCTTGATCTGTGACAGGAGAAATCGAGCTTATTGTCAATATTGATGTGTTATCCATCTCTATATGACCCTAGCTGTTGCTGTGACGTTAAACCCTTTCCCTTTCTACTTTATGTTGAGTCTAGACCTTGATCTGTGACAGGAGAAATTGAGCTTATTGTCAATAGTGATGTGTTATCCAACTCTATATGACCCTAGCTGTTGCTGTGACGTTCAACCCTTTCCCTTTCTTCGTTATGTTGAGTCTAGACCTGGATATGTGACAGGAGAAATTGGGCTTATTGTCAATATTGATGCGTTACTCTTCTCTATATGACCCTAGCTGTTGCTGGGACGTTCAACCCTTTTACTTTCTACTTTATGTTGAGTCTAGACCTTGATCTGTGACGGGAGAAATTGGGCTTCTTGTCAATATTGATGCGTTACTCTTCTCTATATGACCCTAGCTGTTGCTGGGACGTTCAACCCTTTTTGTCGCGCCCGCTTGCGGAAAGCGCGATATAGTCGGCCGTTTGGCGTACGTACGTACGTACGTACGTACGTACGTACGTACGTACGTGTGTCCGGTTAAAGTTTTTGGTTAAGCTGTAAGGTTAAGTTTTTTGGTTAAAGTTTTTGGTTAAGTTCTTTGGTTAAAGTTTTGGTTAAGTTTTTTGGTTAAGTTGTTTGGTTAAGTTTTTTGGTTAAAGTTTTTGGTTAAGTTCTTTGGTTAAAGTTTTTGGTTAAGTTTTTTGGTTAAGTTTTTTCGTTAAAGTTTTTCGTTAAAGTTTTTCGTTATACTATATCTCTGCAACTGCTTTGCCCATTGACCCTTCTTGAAACTTCACATGGGTGTTTATCATCATCTATATTTTCATTCAACCCCCCTCCCGTGCGGGCCCCTGTGCCCATGTCAAGGTCAAATTACTTTGAAGTTTTTGGTTAAGTTTTTTGGTTAAGTTTTTGGTTAAGTTTTTTGGTTAAAGTTTTTCGTTATACTATATCTGCAACTGCTTTGCCCATTACCTTGAAACTTCATATGGGTGTTTATCATCATCTATATTTTCATTCTACCCCCTCCTGTGCGGCCCCTGTGCCAATGTGAAGGTCAAATTACTTTGAAGTTTTTGGTTAAGTTCTTTGGTTAAAGTTTTTGGTTAAGTTTTTGGTTAAGTTTTTTGGTTAAAGTGGTTAAGTTTTTGGTTAAGGTTTTTGGTTAAGTTTTTTGGTTAAGTTTTTCGTGATACTATACTCTGCAACTGCTTTTGCCCGTTACCTTGAAACTTCACATGGGTGTTTATCATCATCTATATTTTCATTCTACCCCCCTTCCGTGCGGCCCCTGTGCCCAATGTCAAGGTCAAATTACTTTGAAGTTTTTGGTTAAGTTTTTTGGTTAAAGTTTTTGGTTAAAGTTTTTGGTTAAGTTTTTGGTTAAGTTTTTTGGTTAAAGTTTTTCGTTATACTATATCTCTGCAACTGCTTTGCCCATTACCTTGAAAACTTCATATGGGTGTTTATCATCATCTATATTTTCATTCTACCCCCCTCCCGTGCGGCCCCTGTGCCCAATGTCAAGGTCAAATTACTTTGAAGTTTTTGGTTAAGTTCTTTGGTTAAAGTTTTTGGTTAAGTTTTTTGGTTAAGTTTTGTGGTTAAAGTTTTTGGTTAAGTTTTTTGGTTAAAGTTTTTTTTGTTATGCTATATCTCTGCAACTGCTTTGCCCATTGCCTTGAAACTTCACATGGGTGTTTATCATCATCTATATTTTCATTCTACCCCCTCCCGTGCGGCCCCTGTGCCCAATGTCAAGGTCAAATTACTTTGAAGTTTTTGGTTAACTTTTTTGTTTAAAGTTTTTGGTTAAGTTTTTTGGTTAAAGTTTTTCGTTATACTATATCTGCAACTGCTTTGCCCATTACCTTCAAACTTCACATGGGTGTTTATCATCATCTATATTTTCATTCTACCCCCCTCCCGTGCGGCCCCTGTTGCCCAATGTCAAGGTCAAATTACTTTGAAGTTTTTGGTTTTAAAGTTTTTTGGTTAAGTTTTTGGTTAATGGGTTTATTTGTTTAAGTTTTTTGGTTAAAATTGTTTGTTTTTTTTTATACTATATCTCTGCAACTTCTTTGCCCATTACCTTGAAACTTCACATGGGTGTTTATCATCATCTATATTTTCATTCTACCCCCCTCCCGTGCGGCCCCTGTGCCCAATGTCAAGGTCAAATTACTTTGAAGTTTTTGGTTAAAGTTTTTTGTTATACTATATCTTTTTTTTTAGTGTCCATGCCTCGCCACAAGGCGCGACATGCAGGCCGCGGCCATCTAGTACTTGTTATACACCCGTTTGAAAAAACGGGACTTATTATGAATTCATCTTGTACGGGCTGGCGGGCACAGCTTGTCCACACAATAACTAGAGTTCTACTCGACGGATTTTAACCAAATTCGGTATGTACATGTTTATCACGGCAAGATGAAGGAGCCTATTGATTTTCAAAAATTTCCGATGACTTATCTCCCCTTAGCGGCCATTTTTAGCTCGACTATTCGAAGAATAAGTAGAGCTTATGTTGTCACCCCGGCGTCTGTGTCGGCGTCACCGTCACGCCTTGGTTAAGGTTTTTAGGCAACCTTGTATATGGAATACTACTGGCCCTACATCCGCCATACTTGAACAACTTCATCTCCTAGTGATGTACATCAATAACCCCTGATCTATATTTGACCTTGACCTGCATTTCCTCTTGAATTACTTAGTTAATTCCCCTTGGTTAAGGTTTTTAATCAACCTTGGTTAAGGTTTTTAGTCAAGCTTGTATATGCAATACTACTGGCCCTACACCCACCATACTTGGACAACTTCATCTCATAGTGATGCACATCAATAACCCCTGATCTATATTTGACCTTCACCTACATTTCCTCGTGAATTACTTAGTTAATTCCCCTTGTTAAGGTTTTTAGTCAACTTTGGTTAAGGTTTTTAGTCAAGCGTGTACATGGAACACTATTGTGCATACAGACACCATACTTGGACAACTTTTTATCATAGGGATGTACATCAATAACCCCTGATCTATATTTGACCTTGACCTACATTTCCTCTTGAATTACTTACTTAATTCCCCTTGGTTTAGGTTTTTAGTCAAGCTTGTATATGGGATACTACTGGCCCTACACCCACCATACTTGGACAACTTCATCTCCTAGTGATGTACATCAATAACCCCTGATCTATATTTGACCTTCACCTACATTTCCTCGTGAATTACTTAGTTAATTCCCCTTGTTAAGGTTTTTAGTCAAGCTTGTATATGCAACACTACTGGCCCTACACCCACCATACTTGGACAACTTCATCTCATAGTGATGCACATCAATAACCCCTGATCTATATTTGACCTTCACCTACATTTCCTCGTGAATTACTTAGTTAATTCCCCTTGTTAAGGTTTTTAGTCAACTTTGGTTAAGGTTTTTAGTCAAGCGTGTACATGGAACACTATTGTGCATACAGACACCATACTTGGACAACTTTTTATCATAGGGATGTACATCAATAACCCCTGATCTATATTTGACCTTGACCTACATTTCCTCTTGAATTACTTACTTAATTCCCCTTGGTTTAGGTTTTTAGTCAAGCTTGCATATGGGATACTACTGGCCCTACACCCACCATACTTGGACAACTTCATCTCCTAGTGATGTACATCAATAACCCCTGATCTATATTTGACCTTCACCTACATTTCCTCGTGAATTACTTAGTTAATTCCCCTTGTTAAGGTTTTTAGTCAACTTTGGTTAAGGTTTTCAGTCAAGCGTGTACATGGAACACTATTGTGCATACAGACACCATACTTGGACAACTTTTTCTCATAGGGATGTACATCAATAACCCCTGATCTATATTTGACCTTGACCTACATTTCCTCTTGAATTACTTACTTAATTCCCCTTGGTTTAGGTTTTTAGTAAAGCTTGTATATGGGATACTACTGGCCCTACACCCACCATACTTGGACAACTTCATCTCCTAGTGATGTACATCAATAACCCCTGATCTATATTTGACCTTCACCTACATTTCCTCTTGAATTACTTACTTAACTCCCCTTGGTTAACGTTTTTAGTCAAGCTTGGTTAAGGTTTTTAGTCAAGCTGGTACATGGAATACTATTGTGCATACAGACACCATACTTGGACAACCTTTCATCATAGGGATGTACATCAATAACCCCTGATCTATATTTGACCTTGACCTAAATTTCCTCTTCAATTACTTAGTTAATTTCCCCTTGGTTATGGTTTTAGTCAAGCTTGTATATGGAATACTACTGGCCCTACACCCACCATAATTGGACAACTTCATCTCCTAGTGATGTGCATCAATAACCCCTGACCTATATTTGACCTTCACCTACATTTCCTCTTGAATTACTTACTTAATTCCCCTTGGTTAAGGTTTTTAGTTAAACTTGGTTAAGGTTTTTAATCCAGCTTGTACATGGAATAATATTGTGCATCCAGACACCATACTTGGATAACTTTTTCTCATAGGGATGTACATCAATAACCCCTGACCTTTATTTTACCTTCACCTACATTTAACCTTGAATTACTTGGTTAATGTTTATAGTCAAGCTTGTATATGGAATACTCCTGGGCCTACATCAACCATACTTGGACAACTTCATCTCCTAGTGATGTACATCAATAATCCCTGACCTATATTTGACCTTGACCTACTTTTATCCTTCGATTACTTAGTTATTTCCCCTTGGTTACGGTTTTTAGTCAAGCTTGTGTATGGAATACTCCTGGGCCTACAGAAACCATACTTGGAAAACTTCATCTCCTAGTGATGTACATCAATAACCCTTGACCTATATCTGACATTGACCCACATTTAACCTTGAATTACTTAGTTAATTTCCCTTGGTTAAGGTTTTTAGTCAACCTTGGTTAAGGTTTTTATGCAGGCCGCAGCCACCTTCTTTGTCAAGCTATGTGTACATCGACAACCCTCGTAGTCGAGCTATGCTGTTCTCCTACAGCTCTTGTTATTGTTCGCACTCTGTATCCTTGTCCACGCGATAACTCAAGTTCTACTTCACCGCTCGCAACCAAATTTGGTATACATGTTTATCACGGCAAGACGAAGAAGCTTATTTATTTTAAAAAATCTCCAATTACTTATCTCCCCTTGGCGGCCATTTATATTTTTCGCACTCTGTATTCTTGTCCACGCAATAACTCCAGTTCTACTTCACCGATTGTAACCAAATTCGGTATACATGTTTATCACGGCAACATGAAGAAGCCTATTTATTTTCAAAAATTTCCAATTACTTATCTCCCCTTGGTGGCCATTTTTATTTTTCCCACTCTGTATCCTTATCCACGCAATAACTCAAGTTCTACTTCACCGATCGTAACCAAATTCGGTATATATGTTTATCATGGCAATACGAAGAAGCTTATTGATTATGAAATTTTGTCGATGACTTATCTCCCCTTGGCGTCCATTTTTATTTTTCGCACTCTGTATCCTTGTCCACGCAATAACTCGAGTTCTACTTTATCGCTTGTAACCAAATTCGGTATTCATGTTTATCACGGCAAGACGAAGAAGTCTATTGATTTTGAAGAAAATATGATGACTTATCTACCCTTGGCAGTCATTTTTAATGTTAGCACTCTGTATCTTTTTCCACGTAACTACTTCACCGATCGTAAACAAATTCGATATACATGTTTATCACGGCAAGACAAAGAAGCCTATTTATTTGGACAGATCGTGACCATATTCAATATACATGTTTATCATGGCAAGAACCCTATTAATTGTCAGTGAGTTATCTCCCCTTGTTAACTGGCTTTGCCTCGACGGGCAACCCTTTCACTTTCTACTTTATGTTGAGTCTAGACCTTGATCTGAGACGGCAGAAATTGGGCTTATTGTCAATATTGATGCGATAGCCTTCTCTATATGACCCTAGCTGTTGCTGGGACGTTCAACCCTTTCACTTTCTACTTTATGTTAAATCTAGACCTTGATCTGTGACGGGAGAAATTGGGCTTATTGTCAATATTGATGTTGCTGAGACGTTAAACCCGTTCACCTTCTACTTTGTGTTGCCAATCTAGCTACTGATATGTGAATGAAGAAATTTGGCTTGTGGCATTTGTGGAACGCTGAGCTTATTTACTATGAATATAACTGGAGCTTGTCATTTGTTGCCAGTCTAGCTTATGATCTATACCTGGTTGTATGAGGCTTATTGAGTTTGTTTCCAGAATAACTCCATCTGTATGACTGGATAAATGAGGTTTATGGCATATGTTACCAGCAGTGGCAGGTCCAGGATTTCGCCGAACTGGGGTGGGGTGGGGGGGGGGGGGTATTTTCTGTACATACTGCTCATATGATAAGGAACATTGTGCTGATATCTCCTGAATGTGCGTTTTATAATAGATGGACCATGATCTGATAATATCACCATTATTTGACAGTGCTTGCTAGTACTTTTACAGAATCAGACACCTTCTCAATTGCAAAAACAATATTGAATCCTAAAAGGGGGGCCTGAGCCACCTCCCTGAATCCGCCACTGACCAGTCCAGTACAGGATCTGTCACTGCAGAAATGGGAACAATGACGTGTGTTACTTGTCTAACTCGAGATATGTGACTGAATAAATAACTATATACAGTACTATATGTGACTGGTCTATGTCACTGCAGAAATGGGAACTATGGTATTTATAACCAGCATAGCTCATGGTGTTTGATTAAAAAAACAGTATTTATACCATTAATGCACAGGTGGAATACTCAGACCTAGGACCTATGGCTCATTTGTAAACCGTTACCCCACTCACCAATTTCCGTACAATAGACACTATAGCTATACTGTATAATATAAGGAAATGGGTGGGTGAGGTCACAGGTTGAAGTAACGTACGTACCAAGGTCTGTAAATACATTAAATATACCTAAAAGTATCCATAAGTGGGAAACAATCAGTTGAAAAAAAAAGATTACTCCTTAGAACACAATATCAAGGTTCCTATGCTTTTTATGGTACTCGGACGGCCTCGAGACAACGGAATCTCACGAAACAGTCAACCGATTTATATCATTTCCGCCAATTGCAGAAGCTAGGAAAATGTTAGCCATCCACAACGATATATTCCCCGATGCGTTATGTCAACACGTTTTGGAGCTAGATATTATTTTGTGCAACAAAATTCCGCATTTATTTTACGTCGTAATACTTCGGTAAACAATTTCGGGCCTATACTACTATATGACAGCGCAAACATCTGCTTCAAACTACACTTTTACGTCGTCCAGGCCCGTTAAGAAATAGTTTGCAACGAAACAACATTGTTTCCAATCGAACATTTGATAAAACCTATATGTATGCCAGTCCAATGCGTCACGACAGACAATTCAATCGCACAAACATTTCTATCATTTGAAATGTTCTCGGGAAGCCATATTGTCTAATTGTTCATGGGTTTTCCCGATGACTATGATTGGTTGAGATTCATGCAATGTCACGCCTAAGCGTCATGTTACACCGACTGGTTACCAGCCAGTCACCTGTTTACCTTGTAAGCCAAGCTATGAAACGATACCAGCTGACGTGTCACCGGGAAAGTCAAAGAAATAAATGTGCCCGATGTCTTCTTACTAGAGACAAATGCGGAACATTGTTGGAACAAAATAATACATAGCTCGAAAACGCGTTGACATAGCGCATCGGAGAATACATCATTGCGGAGGGCGAACATTTTTCTAACTTCTGCAATAGGCGAACATGATATAAATCGGTTAATTGTTTCGGGAGAGTCCGTTATCTCGATGCCGTCCGAGTACGGTCCATAACAAACATAGGAACCTTGGTATTGTGTTCAAACAGAACATTTTTTTCCACTAATTTTTTTCCCACTTATTGATACTTTTAGGTATATTTAATGTATTTATAGACCTTGGTACGTTACTTCAACCTGTGCGTGTGGTAACGTTTTTAAAATGAGCCATTTATTGGGTCCTAGGTCCGAGTCTTCCACCTGTGCATTTATGGTGGGTCTAGCTCCTTAGCATACTGCTTCCACCAAATATGACTACTGATTGTTAGAAGCAGGATGCGCCTACTGATATAGGTCTATAATGGTATTAAAGGTCATAATGACACATTTATCCTGTCAGAGTCACGCTTGCTGCATTTATCTCCATTGAAAATGTATCGTTTCCATGCGGGTGTTATTTCTACTTCCACAGATATATAGATACGACAAACTCGGACTTCTGTCGATTGACAACATGCTCGGATTTTGGACATAATTATAAATATATCATGTCTGTGTATTACCTTCAGTCCTTGTTAAACTAACGATATAAATAATTACACTGTCCTTAAATTCATAAATAAATCTTCCATTCAACGTATTGCGTTTATATCACAATACATTACAGTAGCCCCACGTGACGTCGCTTGACGTTGTTTTTGAAACTGTCAGAACAAGTTGTTGACTCCAAGCAAACTTTATAACAGACCAAATGTGTGTTATACTACTGTAAACGCAGCAGCTCATGGATGTACATGGAAAAACAGTTGGTCTGTTTAAAGTCAATGACAAAGTCAAAGCCCCATATGCCCAAAACACAAGAAAGGTCCACAAGATGATCCTAACAATTTCCGAGCAATTTCACTAATTAAAATTATTAGCAAAATATTCACATCTATTCTGAATATTTTCACGCTACACACTATTGCACAGAAATATCTAACAAAACCAGGGGGTAGATTCTACTGTCTCTTCGTTGATTTCTCAAAAGCGTTTGGCAGAATTAGACATGACAAACTCTGGGAAAGTCTAATATGGTCCTGAAAGTGAACACGGTTTTCTCCGAATTGTTCATTCCATGTATGGGCGATTATCCGCGTTTGTCCGAACTAACGCCGGAATCACGAGTTATTTCCCTTGCTCCATAAGTACCCGTCCAATGCTGTGTTCACAGTCCACAGTTATTTTCTCTATTTATTAACGACTTTGCAACGTTTCTACGTGATCAATGTGGTTCAGGCATATTTATAACCGGCGATATACCAGAAATATTAAGCCTGATGTTTGCAGATGACATTGCTAACTACGCAGAAACGGCAATTAAAGTAAAGCAACACATTGAGACCGGTATTATGCTTCGGTAATGTTCTGATAATATATATATACCTAATTTCGATCACCCTTATGGCTTATCTTCATAATATTTGGCCACACTGTCTATCTAGGGATGGTGCTTAATTTGTTTCACATACGACCCCCTCCTGAACACCCAAGGTCAAGGTCACTGGGGACTTATGTTCACCTTGTTTGTAAGGCAAATACGTTTAAGTTTGTAATGTATTCTTCAGTAACTCATTCACCAATTTCAATACTATTTGGCCACAATGTCTGTCTATGTTTCGCATATAACCCACGCCCGAACCCCCAAGGTCAAGGTCAATGTGTACTTCTGTTCATATTGTTTGTAAGGCAAATGTATGCGCTTTAAGTTTTATACGCCCGTTTGATAAAACGGGAGGTATACGTATTATGTATTCACCTTGTACGGGCGGGCGGGCGTGCACAGCTTGTCCACGCAATAACTATAGAGGTCTCCTTGACGGATTGTAACCAAATTCGGTATACATATTTATCGCGGCAAGACGAAGAAGCCTATTGATTTTTAAACATTTCCGATGACTTATCTTTAGGCTTTTTATCTTGCCGTGATAAACATGTAAATCGAATTTGGTTACGATCGGTGGGGAGTAGAACATGTAATTCGAATTTGGTTACGATTACATGTTTATCAAGGCAAGATAATTTTTTTGTTTTCGATGACTCATCTCCCCTTGGCGGCCAGTTTTAATTGTCCCACTCTGTATCCTTGTCCACGCAATAACTCAAGTTCTACTCGCCGATCGTAACCAAATTCGGTATACATGTTTATCACGGCAAGACGAAGAAACCTATTGCTTTAGAAATTGTTCTGATAACTTATCTCCCCATTGGGGCAATTTTTAACTGGACTGATCATAACCAAATTCAGCATACATGTTTATCACACCAAGATGAAGAACCCTATTGGTTTTCAGTGAGTTGTCTCCCTTATAGACTGGCCTTGCCTCGACGAGCGTATATTTTGTCCTTCGGCACTCTTAATTGTTTTTCGATGTAAATATTCTGTTTTGTTCTCCTCTTGTTTTCCATGGAGTTATCCCCCTTGCATACTGGCTACACGTCGACGGGCGTACATTGTGACCTTCAGCACTCTTGCAGTTTATTTTTGGACTCTGTATCTTTGTCCACGCAATAACTGATTTTCTACTTTACATATCGTAACCAAATTCAGTAAGTATACATGTACATGTTTATCACGTCAAGAACCCTATTGGTTTCCAGTGAGTTATCTCTCCTTGTTGACTGGCCTTGCCTCGACGGGCATATATTGTGACCTTCGGCACTATTGTTAATGTATTTTTAATAACTCGTTAACTCATTCAACAATTTCAATAATATTTGGCCACATTGTCTGTCCAGGGATGCTATTTTGTTTCGCACATGACCCACGCCCGAACACCCAAGGTCAATGCCACTGAGGACTTTTGTTCACCTTGTTTGTAAGGCAAATGCGTTTAAGTTTGTAATGTATTCTTAATAACTCTTTAACTCATTCAACAATTTCAATAATATTTGGCCACAATGTCTGTCTAGGGATTCTGCTTTGTTTCGCACATGACCACGCCCGAACACCCAATGTCAAGGTCACTGGGGACTTCTGTTCACCTTGTTAATATTTTCCCAACAAGTTTCCGTTCCTTTCCGTTTCCTTTCACGCGTCTGCTTCCTAGGTAATACAAGCATGCTTTAATGATCCTCTATCGCCCTGTCCCCGTTCGTCCCGCTCCATTTTGGCCTCGTTTTCTAGCAAAGCAGTATGTGGGGGCATCCGTGCTATATGAACACACGTTCTAGTGTTTTTTTATTATATAAACATTCATCAGCACTTGTATGCAGTCTTACTGACAGAGCTTGCAAGAGAAGACAAGATAATATACAGCCCTGGACATACTGTAACCAATTAAACGAACCATGCGTAGGTCTAATTCATGACAAAATATTTATTATTTCGAAATACAAGCCAGAGAAACACTATTATGCAACACATGTATATATTTACAGCCCTGTGCTTTTTTCTTACTGTTACACAGTCGTTATTGAATTAATTATGAAGTATTTAAAAAAAGAAACGGGTCAACAAACCTTTCAGATTTCAGACTTTGTATATTCATTTGATGAAAACATCGCATATCACGCTGTGTCTTTTGTGTATGTTCCACAAAGTTTTTCTCGCGCCTGCTTCAGCAGAAGTCGCGACTATAGTCGCCGCTTTTTTTCGTCGTCGTCGTCGTCGTCCGCGTCGTCGTCGTCCGAAATGTCAAAAAGTTTGTACAAGCTTCGTCATCATGGTATAACTTTAATATTAATTGACGGGTTGCTTCAATATTTGGACACTTGATATATGTGAGCATTTGGAACACACTACTGCCGCCATTAACATGACATTGACCTTCTTTAACATCACATTTTTGGGGGAAACACTTAGCCATATGTTTTGCGTAAAAAAGTTTGTACAAGCTTCTGCATCATGGTATAACTTTAATATTAGTTGACAGATTGCTTCACTATTTGGACACGTGATACTCAAGTCGCCCTTAACATGACCTCGATCTGTTTTATACCTTCACATTTTTGTGGAAAAAATATAGCCATTGTTTTGCGTCAAAACGTGTGTGCAAGTTTCTTCATCATCGTATAACATTAATGTTACTTGATGGATTGCTTCAATGTTTGGTCACTTGATACATGTGACCATTTGGAACACACTCATGCCCCCACTAACATGATCTTGACATTTTGTACCTTCACAGTTTTGTGGAAACACTTAGCCATTGTTTGCGTCCTCGCTTATCTCCCGTGTTTGGAAAATTGGCGCTATGTGAGCAGTGTAATAATCGCGATGACGTATATATTAGGCCATAAAAAAGTACGTTGGTTCTCAGATATCGCCGCGTCAGATAAATAACTGTCCTCCTGCAGTTTATCGTCATGGATAAATATAATTGTACTGTAAATTCGCCACATGATCAATAAAAAACACTACCATGCAAAATTATGTCTGGTGATGTTTCGTATTTAAAGAGGTTATACCCAGCAAACACACGACGTCGGTACGACGTCGGATCTAGGTCGGATCCAGGTCGCGACGTCGGCGACTCAAATCCAACGTCAGCCCGACGTCGGGTTGACGTCGGAATCACGACGTCGGATCAACGTCCGTTTCCGATGTCCAATAGACGTCTGGTCCAGGTCGTGATTGGTATACACTAAAAGGTGACTCACTGTCAGCAGATCTATCTCTACGTTAGCCTATAGATACGCCAATGGAAGAGCAGCTGATCTGATTTCCACACCAACTTAATTTGCGACATGTTTAGGCCTATGTAATTAATCATTTTATATCCTATTACGATTAATTTTGCGTATGTATTTAGGTTGGGCTGGGCGTACGTGCAATTTCATTAACGTCGCAGAATTCTAGGTCAAGATTCTCGTGCGCGCTCAGAGTGTTGACAACTGACATGCTTTATTAGCGTCCGTGTCAAATGCCACTGGACTTGGTTCCCGAGTTACTGCATAGCGGTAGCCACAGATACAGTAATACGCAGGAAAACAGCCGATCTGACTCATTCGGAACTATCTCGAATCGTTTCGCCAAAGCGGAGGTCTGGTTAATCTATAATCCCCGAGGTGCTCCAATTGTGTTTAGGTTATCCCGCCATTTCCGTTTTCTCTTTGTGATTTTAATTTGAAATTGGGGAAAGATCGACGTAATCTTGAAGAAATTAACTTTCTTATGTATTGATGCATGCGTGTCAGCTAACATGTTTTAAATAATATTTTTAATACAAAAATACATGACAACGCCGTCTCACTTCGCACATTCCTATTCATGTGTTGTTAATATATTGTCGCTATTCACCATTTACAAACTGCATGCATTATCATATACTTGTGCCTTTAATGGAGGTCTATGCGGTCGCGTTTTATCAAAACTTTTAGAACAGCTATAGTAATTATAGATTGTGTCATCGTTACATACTGTCTTTGTGAAACTACATCTATTCGCCTTAGTTAGATAATGGCGCATATACTCAAAGTTTATTCGAATTGTACATCACACTGTACATGTACGGAGCCACCCAGGGGACGTAACATTCTTTTTTTGTTTGTTAATTTGTTCCCATGAAATAACAATTCGTTCCCTCAATTTAGCACAATTCGTTCCCACGAATTAACAATTTGTTCCCTCAATTTAACAATTCGTAACGAATTGTTAATTCGTGGGAACGAATTGTTCATTCCCTCAAATTAACAATTCGTTCCCTCGAATTAACAATTCGTTCCCACGATATAACAATTCGTTCCCACGAATTAACAATTCGTTCCCGTGGGACGGGTTCTTATTTCGTGGGAACGAATTGTTAAATTGAGGGAACGCATTGTTATTTCGTGGGAACGAATTAATATAAAAAAAATTCTACGTCCCCTGTGGGGCTCCGTAAAAAGGAAGTATGCTGATTTATACACATATTTCTTGTTGGTGAAATTACTTTGTTACATGAGTGGTTATTTATACAACGAATTTACAAGTTTCATAGGAAACGAGATTTGAAGCTGTAACGCTCATCGAACATGTATTCGGTAGTGGTCTACAACATATACATTAGGCCATACAATTAAGGACTTTGGCAGTCACGGGGTGTGCAGAATGTGCAGCGGGAGAACGGCTTTTTTAAATATATATAATGTGTTTGTGTTTGAGATGTTCGTGTGTGATTTTATTTCAAGTTGCCAGATGCATATTTGTGTGATTTTATTTTTGTCAGACATGATTGGATTTAACATAGTTTTCATGGTAGTGTTTTTTATTGATCATGTGGCAAAATTATAGTACACTTTTATTCTCCATGACGATAAAATGCTAGACGCGCAGGGATTATTCAGACGCGGTGATATCTGAGAACCAAAGTACTTCTGATGGCCTAACGTATACTAGTGTATTAGTATTATTAACCATTTCAACCCTGGTTATCCTACCTTGTCTTTGTACTATTCCATGTATGACAAAAGACAATTATAGATGAATAATAGTGGCAAATGCGGCAGATCCTGATGAGACGGCGTCTCATCTGGATATATTGTTTGCACATGTTGGCTTTATGGAGATATACATCATATAATGGCTAATACTTAAAGATATGCAAACATTTGTATGGTTTCATAATTGTGTTGTTTTATGTATATTTCAGACAACGCTAAGACATACACATACGAGAGCAGCACAGAAATGGAAGAGATTGAAGCCGATCGATCTTCCAAACGAGCCAATCTTATCGAACAATGAATGTTTGAAATCACGCTGGCATCCTTGGATACACTGAAACACAGTACGGCCATGGAAATACTTAAAGCGCAGAACAAGATGAAGAAACGATTGAAACGATTGAGACGATACAGAGACAGGCAGAGATAAATTGTGAAAAGTAAACCGGATTCTAATAAGGATCCTCTCGAAGAACTGCTGAAGCGACGAATGAAGCACGATGCTAAGATGAAAAATAATCAGAAACAAGCTCGACCCAAGACATCGCCGGCGACGCTTCAGGATGCGTACAATTCACGCATTCGTAGATCCAACGCGGACTCGGAACCCGAGGTGGAAGTGGACGACACGTTTATGGTTGACCATCGATGCACCAGTGGGGACATTCTTATCCGTGGACACAGTTCCAGTTCTCCATGAAAAGATTACTTGACATTTCATTAGAATTGTCTCGTGAGACAATTCTAATGAAATGCCTAGGTATGTTTTTATCGCGAAATGATCAAATATTCAGCAATTTCCATCCGCATGATTGTCGTCTGTAGCAGGATAAGGGTTAAAATGAACTAAGTCCCTGCTATATGATTCCATCGAGTAACGAATCTCACCATATAATAAAATACATTTGCCAGCCAAAATATGTGTTTATTACTGACCAGGTACCAAACCAGTATATTGATTAGTTGATCCAGAGTGAAACTGGAGATCAAGTAATCAATGCAAAATAAAGTTTTCTAGACGATAAAACCCGACATTGAATTGATGTCAGAACCAGACGTTGGATAAAGGTCATTTTCTGACGTCGGATAGACGTTGGATTATATTTGAAAATGAATGTTTTTTAGACGTCGGAATCCGACGTTGAAATGACGTCAGAATTAGACGTATATACAACGTCGAATCCGGACGTCCGTTCGACGTCGGATTCTGACGTCCGTTCCACGTCGGATTCCGACGTCCGTCCGACGTCGGATTCCGACGTCCGTTCGACGTCGGATGCTGACGTCTAAACAACTTTCATTTTCGAACATGATCCGACGTCTATCCGACGTCGGAAACCGACGTCAGTCCGACGTCTATCTGACGTCGTGTGCCCACTGGGTAGTAACTTTATAGAATATGTACGAACATCTGAAACAAACAAAAATTTATTTAAAAAATCCACTCTCCCGCGTCACTTTCCGCAAACTCCGTGTCTGAGAACCAAATTAGTTTTTATGACGTTATAATAGGTAATGCACCATCATTGATGTTTCATATAGCAAAGTGTTTGGACATAACGAAAGTCTATTTCGGAAAGTCTTCGTGTTTGTTTGCTTTTTTTGTGTATATTTTACCTGTCAATATAATAATTATGTTACCTTGAACATGTGCCACTATTTCGTGTATTGCATTAGGCCTACTTGTATACTTTAATTCTTTATAAATATCGGCGATGATGATGCCACAGAATAAGATTATTAATACGCACATTTTCACCTGGGTTTTCTTGTGAACGGTTTCCGGGCCATATGTTACGTTTACTTTTACTGTTTAACTTGAACAACTCCAGTACCAATACGTATACATACATTACGTGGCTTTATTCAGTTCAGGGCCATATATTATCGCAGAGAGAATGACATATAAAACGTGTACCAAAGTGTGCATTATTATTAGATTTATTATTATCCCCTCGTCGATAAGCAAGGTGGGATATAGCGTTAGTCCATATATGCACATACGTATGCACGTGCGTACGTGTAAGCATACGTACGTACGTTGGTAGTGTTCATCGTTCACTTCTTAACTGATGGTTGAACCACTTCGATTTTAATAATATTTGGTCACACTGTGTGTCTTTGGACGGTGCTTTGCTTTGTATACACACCACGTCTGAACACCCAAGGTACATGTCAATGAGGACTCATTTTCATATTATTATTAAAGCTGCCAGCGAGGGGATTAACTTATGGATAACTATAGCCATTGTACGTGTGTGTTGCTATATATAGATTGCCATTTGGCTTAGTAATCAAAAAACATAATTTTTTAATTGTGAGACATTTTGGTTGTTTATGTGACACAATACATTATTTAAATATTGGTTATGTACGCAATGTCTAGCACATGAACCGTGAACGTCAATCTAAAAAAGAGAGTATGCTGATCTAGCTGAGAAAATGAGCCTGACTACCAGGCGTGATAAACAGATCTTTGATTAAGAATTGTTTATTTGTAAAAAGTCAAACTTCGTATGAAAATCTCGTCTGGGTCGTTGTGTTATTCATGATTACATTACACAAGTTGATAAAATGAATTAAGCCCTAATTAAATGTCTTCATGATTATTTGACGTATGCCTCGAGAAAATTAGTTGAAATTACGTCCAATTCGAGCGGATGCTTAGTGTTTTGATTACCCAGGGTGACAGGGCGGGAATTAATAACCAACTACATGTACAAATCCGAACATATCCGAGTGTTCACGGACACCAAGGAAAAAGTGTATTTTTCCAAAACATTCCAGATTGTTTAGCCTTATTTTGCATCTATAATAATTAAATATGAACTTTAATCTTTCGATGTAAAACAGTGCGTACATTATTTTCCACAAGAAAGTCTTTATTTTGTTGGGTAATCCCGACACATCGAGCGCTGCAGAGTGCAAAGTGTGACGTCACAGGGTGAGCATCAACAACGAATGTGTGAAAAATATTGCCAATTTTTGTTTATGAATTACGCAGCTGTTGTATGGAGGAAGACGAGTAAAAATTGCATACGGCTCGATCGAAGTTCAATCCTTGTGTGTACTGGAAACTGCACGAAAATATTGGATATACAAGGTTATTTTTCAGGAAATCTAAAGGCTATGCCTGTAGGCCCGCCATGTTTTCTACACGACGATTCTGACAGGACAACATTGCGAGAAAATTTATGCGTATTGTTTGCCACTACTTGTGTTTATTTGCATAACTATAGATATTAAATTATCTTTTAACATGTTTAACTATCGATCTGGAAAATATTTGCAAATTAGTTTATTTTTCTGGAGTTTATAATCAGGCTGATTGCAGCCATCCACGAATTATCCTTCATGTCCAGTCACCAGTGGGGGAAATCTGCTCACATAAGCAGATTGTCAACTGTATGCCTGCAACTTTCAATGCATGTTGATATAGAGTTGAATTAGTCTATAACGGGTAACTACTGCAATTTGCTGAAACCCGTTTGGTTCATTTCAGTTTCAATCTAATAAATTACGACTAACTAAACTATCTATCTATCTATTGATACTGTACTCGCTCCGTTCGGAGCATTATGACAGGTGATTGGTGGCAAATTGCTTTGATCAAGTTCAAATATAAAATAATTACAACAGATATATGATCCAAAGAAAAAGACTAAAGATAGACTTTGCCACTTAAAACTATTTACAAGAAGTAGGTGTCTGCTAAATGAGCACAATTAGCAGACTGGGTTAATTTAAATTTTGGATTTAAACCCAGATACTGTTTCTGATGAAACAGCATCGAGAGGTAGACAGTTCCAAAGTGGTATGATTCTCGGAAAAAAGGAGAATTTAAATGTATCCGAGTAAGCCAATGGTCTAGAATATTGGAATGGGTGGTTGGACGTAGACCGGGTGGACCTAGGATGCTGAGGCAAATGAAGGTAGTTGGGCTTGTCAATCTGGACCAGCTCATTATGGATCTTATAGAAGAACACAAGGCTTGAGTGATCCCTACGTTGTGCTAAGGTTGGCCAAGAAAGTCCCTCCAACATGACTTTTGTTCCTCCACCTACGACAGCACCACCTGGCAGCTGTTCTCTGCACCTTTTCCACTCTACCAATGTCTGAAAGTGTATATGGGCTCCAGATGCTTGTCGCAAATTCCAGTTGGGGCCTAATCATTGTTTTGTAGGCAATATCTCTGGTAGCTTTGGGTGCAAGTGAGAGATTCCGTCTGAGAAAACCGAGTGTCCTCTTGGCCTTGCTAGTAACATTTTGTATGTGAGTGCCCCAGGACAGGTTATCAGTAAAAGTTAGGCCTAAATATTTTGCAGAGGTTACGCCTTCCAGTACACTTTCATGGAGACTGTAGTTATGGGTGATACGGGAGTTAGTGTGGTGACTACTGACTCTGAGTGTATGGCATTTGGAAGCATTAAATTGCATAAGCCAGGTCTTCTCCCATTCAGCAAGTGTGTCCATGTCGTCTTTGAGAGCTTGTCAGTCTGCATTGTCATGTATATTACGGTACAATACACAGTCATCAGCAAAAAGGCGAACAGAAGATTGAATGTTATCTGGTAAATCATTGATATAAAGAAGGAATAAGACTGGGCACAGGACAGAACCCTGGGGAACCCCAGAGACCACATCGGCAGAATCTGAAGCGACACCATCCAGAACAACATTTTGGGTACGGCCTGAAAGAAAAGAATGTATCCATTTGTTTGTTAATCCTTGTATACCATAGTAGCTAAGCTTGTGTACAAGTCTACGATGGGGAACCTTGTCAAATGCTTTGGCGAAGTCCATGATAATGACATCTGTTTGTCTATGACCTTTATTGAATGCCCTGTCTAGGTTGGAGGATACATCATGTACAAACTGAACAAGTTGGGATTCACATGACCTGCGACTTCTAAACCCGTGCTGTGAGTCAACTATGATATTATTTGCCTCAGCATGTTTCATAATATTGCTAACAATGATATGCTCCATTGATTTGCAGCAAATGCACGTTAGAGAAACTGGGCGGTAATTCGCAGGGTCATATTTTTCACCTTTTTTGAAGATTGGTGCTACATTGGCGAGTCGCCAGTCATCAGGCACGGTACCAGTACAAAAGGATTTGTTGAAGATACAAGCCAGTATAGGGCTGATCTCTTTGCGGCACTCACTTAATACTCTAGCACTAATGTTATCAGGTCCGGTTGCTTTATGTGTTTTCAGCTTACCAAGTAGCTTTTCAACGCCGTTTTCATCAATATGTATGTCGGCCATTGTGGGGAATGGGCTTGGTCCTTTGTCAGGTAGGGCACCAGCTGGTTCTGCAGTGAACACAGACTTGAACTGATTATTAAGGATATTAGCCTTAGTTTTGGTGTCAGACCTCAGAACTACCGGTATTTGTTCTGTAAAAATGATTTATTTAGGTGCCACCACCAACTCCAGGGGTTCGGCTAGCCATGCAGATAAAGGACTTGTTATTAATTAAAAAATAAATTTGCAGACTTCTTGGATCAAACCCGGGTCGCATGTGTGATAGACAACTCTACGCTACCACGTTGCTGTAAATGCCAGCTCGTTTCAGGCAGTACCCTGGTATGGAAGGTTCTTTGAGCCAATTCCCACCTTTAAATATAAGATAACAACTATATGCAGTACAACTCTCCGATATCTTGTGCACAGACTCGTAATCAAGAAACCGAGGCTCACAATCCTTAGCAGAGTCCTGGTTCAAAAAGTTCCCCCTAATCCGATTTGTGTTTTCCAAATATTGTTTATTTTTATACATTCTCTTCCTTACACAACTGAATAAATCAATGGCTTTACAGTTTTGTATTTCAATCAAAATATGAGGCGCAAATACACAAGGACGCATGTGCGGTGTCCATGAATAGGATGCTGTCTGCATGGTGTTTGCATCTTTCTAGTATTAATGTCGGAGACAGCTGGGGCCTCTTGCAATTTATAACTCACAGATTATCCTCCTTTTTACGCTGATTACTGAGGTGCAAATGGGGTCCGTTAATTTACACCTATCACTGAGGTGCCAATGGGTATGTCCTTTTTTACACTGATCACCGAGATGCTAAAAGGGTCAGTTAATTTACTGAGGTCCGTTAAATTACACTTAAAGCCGAGGTGCTAATGGGTAGGTCCTTTTTTACACTAATCACCGAGATGCTAAAAGGGTCAGTTAATTTACTGAGGTCCGTTAAAGGTCCTTTTTCACACCGATCACTGAGGTGCTAATGGGGTCGGTTAATTTACTAAGGTCTGTTAATTTACTCTTACCACAGAGGGGCTAATGGGTAGGTCCTTTTTTACACTGAGGTGCTAATAGTGTCTGTTAAGTTACACCTATCACCGAGGTGTTTATGGATAGGTCCTTTTTTACACTGATCACCCCGAGGTGCTAATAGCGTCCATTAATTTACTGAGGTCTGTTAAGTTACCACCGAGGTGCTTATGGATAGGTCCTTTTTTACACTGGTCACTGAGGTGCTAATAGGGTCCGTTAATTTACTGAGGTCCGTTAATTTACACTTACCACCGAGGTGCTAATGGGTAGGTCCATTTTTACACTGGTCTCTGAGGTGCCAATGGGTAGGTCCATTCATTTATACCTATCACCGAGGTGTCAATAGTTGGGTCCATTCATTTACACATATCACAGATGGGTAGGTCCTTATTTTTACAGTTATTATTGAGGTGCAAATGGGTAGGTCCGTTAATTGACGCCTATTAACCGAGGTGCCAATTGTTAGGGCTGTTTATTTACGCCTATCACCGAGGTGCCTATTGGTCGGTTCATTAATTTACACTTATCACCGAGGTGCCGATGGGTAGGTCCCTTCAAAGATGCTGTCACCCTGCTTCAATTCATCCAGTTATAAATGGGAACTGGCTAACTATGGTTACCAGAAACACATATTGTATGTACACGTGTAGATGAATAAAATATCATCATGAGAAGATGAAGTTTTTGCTATTGTCACAAAACATGGGACCTAATTAGGTCCAATGTTACAAAATGCTTAACTGTATTATGCCCTCTGTACATACCGTTATCGAACATGGTCTTAAGTCTCCAAAATATCGTGCCTATACAAGTGTTCTGCATTCACACCATTGAAAGAAAACAATGTGGATTTAAGCCAAGTACAGTCGAGCACCAGTATCTCGAAGTCGATGGGAGATCGTCCATATAGTCGAGATATGACTAGGTTCGAGATAGCGATGAAGTGACATGGTCTAATATTTTCGCGAAAAATATGAAATCCTGTTACCCATTACACTTCGAGTAAACAAACACCAATTAACTAATGACCAAAGGTAGTAAGCTAGTCAACATTACAAGGTGACGTCACGACTCTCGGTGAATTGCTTAAATGACTTAGTGAATCGTGTCAAACACTCAAATATATCCAGGTGGACCAATTAAGCAAACAACCTGAGGTAGGTGTAAATTTAGTTTTCTCTGTTTTATAATTTGTTTTGAAAATTAGTGTCGAACAAATCGATCTTGACAGCCAGGCGATTTATACAAGCGTTTATGTGATCGAGATAGCGAAGAGATATTTTTATACGGAGGGGACAGAATGAATAGTCGAGATAGAGGACATATACGAGATGGGCATGGTCGAGATAGCTGCGGAATTTTTTATTAAACAAATAAGGATATAATTTGCGACTTTAGTGAATCATCGAGATAGGGGATATTATCGAGTTGATATTCGAGATACTGGTGCTCGACTGTATATATCCGGGTGTTATTACTCCATTTGTCATTTCAGGGGACCGTGGGCAGGTGTTTGCATCCAGGTTTTATCTAGAGTACACCTGTAATAAAAGATGACATAACGAGGGGCACAGAGCTGACACGGACGCCGTTGGTTACCAGTCCTCCTGTGTGTATGTATGACAATCTCCCATGGTGTATAATAAGAAATTAGCTTTAGTAAAAACTACTACCAGTAACCATCAAGCACCAGCGCAGCTGTCTTGACCACTTGACCAATCAGTCTTCCGGATTTGAGCATGAGTGAATGGTTGGTCGGGAGCATGCAAAGTGTAATTCAACGATCGGGGTTCATTCTTGCTGGAATGCTGACTTGCATGGTTTTGGCCCTCATGTACATTTTCGGTAACCCTAACCCTGAGAGCTAAATCTCCATAAAAAATTAATAAGATTAGTGCTGATCATATTACTTTTGCGGTTGGAGCTAAGTGACTGGTGTGGAATGGAGATTGCACCAGGTCAGGATATCCTAATTTAAGGGCTGAATATATATTATAGGAATGAATGGCCTTTTTGTGGAATTTATCGGGGTATAAACTTGGAACTTGTCCAGTATTCCCGCGACTTTTCCAAGTTTATATCCCCGATAAATTCCACAAAAAGGCCATTCATTCCTTATACGGTAATTCCAGAATTTGAAATAAATTCATCAAGAAAATGTGTTTGTTTTCCGTTTTCTTAAGAATTATTTTAACTTCGCCTCACGGTTACGGAAAGTAGTTCGGCGTGGGAGTTTACTGGGATATAAATTTTAGACAGAGACTTGCTACGGGCCAATCAAATGTTAGGGAATTGTGTAAATATTTTTGTGTTGGAATTATTTTTCTGTAAATATTCATTTCTGATTTTGGGAATTTCCCTCATAAAGTTTTATAGGCAAGGCCCGTGTACTGGTGAGTAGAATATGAACTGCTTGGTTTGTTGTTGCAGGAGAAGGATGGACAATGTCAATCTACAGAGTTTAGACCCTCGCAAGCAGGAGATGTTGGAGGCCCGGTTCTATGGCAGCAGGGTACGTGTCCCAACATGCAGGCTTCAATCTAGGATTCCAGCATTTGGGGCCACCCCGGACATTGAGCCATCACAAAATTTGTTTTTTATCGCTGCAAAATTATATATATTGTTATATTTCTTACAGTTCTACCTCATTTATGCCGCATTTTTATAATATAATGAAAATACCTTGTTAAAGGTACATGCCCACATGCCAGGTTATAATATAGGGGGCATATTTTTTTCGTCCATACATTAGATATAACATTGTTCGTGCAAAATTAACAATCCTGAACCATTTTCGGAGGATATAATTGGCATTTTTATACTTCGTATATCACACATGAATTTTCACACTGATATCAGGGGCGATAACCGTGTTTCCTTAAAATGTTAACTGACATTACTATTTCTTCTCTGTAATTACTTTTTGATGTGCAATGATCATACTTATTAATCTGTCGAAAATATTATTTTTTCTGGTGATTCATTTAATTAGTATAAATAATTAAAAAATACCATGCCTCATTTGCATATGAAAATAGCCTGATACCACCGCGCATCACTATCAGTAAAATAAATATTACCAAATGATTATATCTGTATAGCAGGCAATCGTAATTTTTATAACTGGTGGAATAGTGACACAATTATACACTTATTTAATTCCTATAAAGAACATTTTGTGCCTACTGCGTGGGCATGTACCTTTAAGTTTCAAATTATAAATCATGTTATTAAAATGTGGCCCGTTGGATTCATAATTCTGAGCCATTTCCAAAAATTTCGGCCTTTCTGGCGGATCACTATTTTTAGGGCCATTTATGACAAATAGGGGCTAATGGACCACTCCTAGAATCAACACTGAACACATATACAACACATGGCCCAGGGCTGGATAACGTGGCCCGGGGTGGATAACATGGCCCAGTGTAGATCCTGATTATAATTGTACCGCTGACAGTCAGTTGACCACTAGTGCCACAGGTCTCATTTATCCAGTCAGTCACAGAGACCTGATGATGTTTATGAATTTGTACAGTGTGATCAGTGCCTACAGTATTTGCCATTCAGTCATGGAGGTAGCTGTATCTCCGTTAGCAAAGAAGAGATCTTTGTGTAAATGTGCAATCAAAATATACACCTGCTGGAAACGCAGAATGGTAATTTTACGGCCAACATTCAAGGTTAAACAATTCCTAAGATTAATTTTAAGTGTAAAATACAAATATTTTTGTAGTTCCGAAAATCAGAAATAGATTCCAGATAATAATGCATGAGAAGTCACTGTTTGGAAAAGTGTATATCGATGACGAGATTGTGTGTGTAGTTTCAGCCGTCATTGGTGTGTATATTGGCGAGATTGTACGTGTAGTTTCAGCCAACATTAATGTGCATATTCACAAGATTGTGCGTGTAGTTTCAGTTGACATTGGTGTGTATTGATGAGATTGTGTGTGTAGTTTCAGCCGACATTGGTGTGTATATTCACAAGATTCTGCGTGTAGTTTCAGTCGACATTGGTGTGTATATTAACAAGTTCATGTGTCTAGTTTCAGCCGACATTGGTGTGTATATGCACAAGATTGTGTGTGTGTAGTTTCAGCTGACACGATGTGTATATTCATAATGTTGTGTGTTTAGTTTCAGCCCCTGAACATGCCCCATCAGGTGGCGGTGGCTGCGATGCCACACCCACAGCCGAACATAGACAGCTCGAGCAACCTGAGTGCCGGCTCCATAGAACAGGATCGCATCGATGATGTAAGTAACCACGACATCAGGGGCTGCTGGGCTAATTTTACGGGCGTAAAACAGGTCTTCCTTGCACAAAAGTCCAATGTGCCATTTTATTACAGCACAATAAAGTGAACAAGCATTTACGCATAAGGAGTCAAGGACCTGTTTACTGAGAATGAAAGAACTGTTCACTGAAAGCAGTGAGCATTCAGTGATGCTTGCCTCTGATTTTTCGTACTAACCATATCATTGCATGTTGCTACTGTGAAATATTTTATCAATTATCCCATTTGATAACAGAATGAAATAAGCCATTTTAGTTAGTTTTGCATAATCAATAATTGTTGTAACATTGTTCACTAGCATTCTTGACTAAAACACAGCCAA
The DNA here is from genome assembly GCA_029237695.1 of Conchocele bisecta. NCBI lineage: Eukaryota > Metazoa > Mollusca > Bivalvia > Lucinida > Thyasiridae > Conchocele > Conchocele bisecta. Next base: position 612,481 of record CM055281.1, on the reverse strand, counting down.
GTATATTGTCGTGATTACAGAAATTTACAAAAAAACTACCACCAGGTTACTGGTATATTGTCATGGCGATGCCAATTTCAGCTCCAGATGCAGCATGTATTCACTAGCCTGGTGATAATTAAACTACCACCAGGTTACTGGTATATTGTCATGGCGACGCCATTTTCAGATCCAGATGCAGCATGTATTCACTAGCCTGGTGATAACTAAACAACCACCATGTTACTGGTATATTGTCATGGCGACGCCAAATTTCAGCTCCAGATGCAGCAGACGCCGGAGAAAAGAACTCCGTCTGATCGGAAACGGAAGAGAAAACCTACGAATAGCGACACGAATGAGGCAGGAAGTAAGTCGTAATGAGTCAAATAAAATTCATTGAGGTGGATCAAACTAGATGTTTGGCACATTCGAAAGTTGACAAATATTTCAGAAACAAGTGAAATTCACTTTTGTGTTTTCTCTAAATTGCTGCTACGTTTCAATGTTATTTATGGAAATCATCACATTTGTTCAGAATCAATATCAGAAATGGGGCTCGTGATATCCACTTTCCTGATGTGCTACCACACTCCTGCATCCTGATGATGATGTATACTGTTTCTTAAAACCATGACAAATGCTTTATTGACAGAATGGCATACAGATGATACTGCATATGTGCAGGCTGATCTGTGTTCACATCATTTGCAAAGGCCATAAACCTCATTTTGCCAATACTAACACAGTTATTATGTCCCGGCCTTAAATGACAGTAGCCGTTGATAGGCCGTTAAACCCTAACAAACAAACAAACAGTTATTATGTAATCATACCCCCGCTGTGAGTTGTGGGAATACCCTGGTATGCTGGTGTCGGATTGTCTACCTGCGTGTGTCACAAAATGGAACAGCGGGTAAATTTCATGGAGTTCCTGCTTGTAGGACAGGATTTAGCCCCCGCGTACCGACACATCTAGCCCAATTCTGGTCTGGATTTGTATAGGAGGATTTAGCCCCTGCGTACTGACACATCTAGCCCTAATCTGGTCCAGATTTGTATAAGAGGATTTATCTGGTCTGGATTTGTATAGGAGGATTTAGCCCCTGCGTACTGACACATCTATCCCTAATCTGGTCCAGATTTGTATAAGAGGATTTATCTGGTCTGGATTTGTATTTGAGGATTTAGCCCCTGCGTACTGACACATCTAGCCCTAATCTGGTCCAGATTTGTAGAAGAGGATTTATCTGGTCTGGATTTGTATTTGAGGATTTAGCCCCTGCGTACTGACACATCGAGCCCTAATCTGGTCCAGATTTGTATAAGAGGATTTATCTGGTCTGGATTTGTATTTGAGGATTTAGCCCCTGCGTACTGACACATCTAGCCCTAATCTGGTCCAGATTTGTATAAGAGGATTTATCCCCCGCATACTGACACATCTAGCCCAATTCTGGTCTGGATTTGTATAGGAGGATTTAGCCCCCGCGTACTGACACATCTAGCCCTAATCTGGCCCAGATTTGTAGAAGAGGATTTATCCCCCACCTACTGACACATCTAGCCCTAATCTGGCCCAGATTTGTAGAAGAGGATTTATCCCCCCCCCTACTGACACATCAAGCCCTAATCGGGTCTGGATTTGTAGAGGATTTAGCCCCCGCGTACTGACGCATCGAGCCCTAATCTGCTCCAGATTTGTAGAAGAGGATTTAGCCCAGTTATCTCCTAACACGTCAGTCCTGCTCACATTGCACTATAGTACTAGACAATACAAACACACATAATTGCTGTCCTATAAATAAAAGGCTCAGCGTCTCTGATATTCGATATGTCGTGTTCTGTTTATGGACAGGACAAGAAATGAACAATATCAACCAAATACACTGCATTGTTTGATCAAATGACAATGAGTTTGTGTTGTTTTCAATTATATCCTGTATCAGGCGTATAATAATATATTTTGGCTATAACTACCAGACATCACACTACCAGACATCACACACATCACACTACCAGACATCAAACACATCACACCACCAGACATCACACACATCACACCACCAGACGTCACACGCATCACCCAGACATCACACTACCAGACATCACACACACATGAAGGATACTTGTTGTGCCCTTGCAAGGGACTGTGCTCCTGTAGTTCCATCTATCTGTTCATCCATTTGTCCGTGGTCATTGAGATGAAAACGATTTTCAGAATTACTTAATTAAATGCCGCTGTGGCTGGAGAAATATGGCTTATTGGTTTTGCGACCAGTGTAGATCCAGATCAGTCTGTGCATCCACAGTCTGATCACGATCTGCACTGTTCACCATTCCATCAATGAAACACCCATCATGCTTCTAACAAGCAATGTAGATCATTATCAGGCTACAGGTTTTTTTTTATCGGGATCTACACTGGTCACACATCCCATCAGCCTCGTTTCTCCAGTCACAGCCACAAATATTCAGACCCTTGTGGTAGATAAATGACACAATCATACCTCCATTAACCTAACCCTGACAATCACAACGTCACTGTATCGATTGTATGTTTTCTTTTGCCATTTCAGCTGTGGACAATTATTGATGTTTCTACAGGTTACTGATAGCCCCGCAGTTATAACTTTCTGGGAATCAAATAAAACAATGATTTCTAAATCAAAGATTTTGATTGGCTGATCCTGAGCACAGTTCAAACACACAGCCAATCAAACTGCCCTATTTAATGCTCAGAATGTTGTGAACTTGCATTTGTGTGCCCACATGCCGTACTGACTATAAACACCACATAACCCCTCGTGTTTCAGTTCTGTGTAAGACCACACGACCAGAAACGAATGGGAAGAAAATTAATGAATACTTCAAGGTATGGATTTTACTCCATTTCTGTCACAAACTTTATTCTTGTATCGTCAACACACCAGTTTTATTGATTTGAATCATATGGTAGGGAAGAATATTTTCTGTTCTCAGAATGTAATGACTTGAAGGTCTACTGAAGTAGCTTCGCTGTCGTCAGCACTGTTGGACCATAATCATACTGTGTGACTGCAGGAGTATCGGCATCTACAGTTTTCTCCAACGGCCCGTATGACGTTACCGTCATGTAGGACCAGCGAATGAGCGCGACTATCACTGTATATTGCAGCAGAGCCAGTCGCCCAGTCGCAGCCAGAATGTGTCCCAGATGGGCACCAAGTCCCCGTCACCCCAAGGTGTTCAGTATGTAAGTACACTGTTTACACTTTAATGTTAAAAGAGAACTTAATTCTTGATTAGAATGATCCAGATCTAAGACCATACAATACTGCTGTTTACTAGATATTCACCTCCTCCATGCCCATGCTGATGGTCCTCTGTCGTGCTGTCACAATGCAACCTCCGCTAGTCCAAATGCCATGGTCACAGGCTTACTATAGTGTTTCCCCCAGACTGAAAAAGGGGCAAGGCACTCGTTGAAAAGAAGGGGCATTTTTTTCACTAAGAAACAAGATCTCTAAACAGAAAACAAATATCTGGATATTGGTACATCCAAATACTTGGTTTATATATAGTACCATATATTGCTATAGCCATATGTCTACCCGCTCCATAGGTCGAGGCTTTAATTGAGCAAAAAATATCAATCTCGGGCCTTGTCGCGGCCATAATTCGACTCCCCGTCTTCAGAAACTGAAAATCTGTCGACTATTGGGTGCAGGTGAAAATAGGTTACGTCTCGCCTCCATAGCTTGGCTAAGTTTTGTGCTTTCTGCAGTTTATCTGAAGCGAAGACACTTCGTGTAAACATAGAAAATATATATTTTATGGTTACTGTACTATATTTATCCATTTTTAGCCAGGTTTTTTAAAAAAAAATCCAGGCTATTGGATTGGCGAAAGCCGGGCGGCGGGCGGCGTCCACAATCAATGTTAAGTTTTCGTGTTTGAGTCCATTTCTTTGTTTCTGTACCACCAAACTTTCACAGCTTCATAATCAAGGGGTGCCCACCACATATCACTATCCAACATGTTAACTTTTTTTGAACTTGACCCATTGTTTCCGCGCAGTCGACTTAGCCATTTTCAATGTTAAGTTTTCGCTTTTACAATGTTAAGTTTTCGTGTTTAAGTCCATTTCTTTGGTACTGTACCACCTAGGACCACCAAACTTTCACAGCTTCATAACCAAGGGGTGCCTACCACATACAACTATCCAACATGTGACCATTTTTTTTACCTTCATCTATTATTTCTACGTAATTGACTTAGCCGTTTTCAACGTTAACTTTTGTTAACGTACGTCTGGTTAAAGTTTTTTGGTTATAAGTTTTTCGTTATACTATATCTCTGCAACTGCTTCGCCCATTACCTTGAAACTTCACATGGGTGTTTATCATCATCCATATTTTCATTCTACCCCCTAACCGTGCGACCCCTGTGCCCAATGTCAAGGTCAAATTACTTTTTTTTTGTTTAAGTTTTTTCGTGTACTATATCTCTGCAACTGCTTCACCCATTACCTTGATACTTCACATGGGTGTTTATCATCATTGTCGCGCCCGCTTGCGGAAAGCGTGATATCGTCTGCATTTTGGCATACGTCCGTCCGTACGTCCGGTTAAAGTTTTTTGGTTAAAGTTTTTCCATCTACTATATCTATTTTTTTAGTGTCCATGCCTCGCCCCAAGGCACGACATGCAGGCCACGGCCATCTAGTCTACAAAAAGTGGGTATAATTATGTTATCCAAGTGTCTATGCTTGGAAAAAACCTGGCCTTCGTGGCTTTGCCTCGTTTCTTGTTGTAATGTAAAAGTCGTGTTTGAAACATTTAATACACACATGCTCTTCAAAGCGTTGTCATAAAAATCGGCTGTTACGTGAATTGGACAAGCAAGACAAAATAGTTAATCAAGTTTAAAAAGGGTAATGTTTTATTTGATTACCATAATTCTGGTGTACCAGCATACACAAACAATTATTAATTATTAAGGGAAGCAAGTAATTGTATTTCTGTCAAGTAAATAGAGAATAGTAGTTTAGTGCCGTGAATGGGGAAAAATATCTGGCAAGGCTTAGGAAACGGGATGGGCGAGGCTGTGCCGAGCACATCCCGTTTCCGTGCCGTGCCAGATATTTTACGCATTCAAGGCACTAACCTACTATTCTATTTATCCCGTCAACATTACAAATAGCTTTAAAATGCAAAAAATAACCCCAGCCGCATCTCCAAATCGTATTGACAGGATATCAAAAATGTTTCACGGCACCGTGTTTCACGACACATACGCACTGTGTTGACGGGATAAATAACAATAATATCAACTAGCAACAACTATAAAGAGGTAAATGGAACAGCCGTTACCTGGCAATTGCCAGCTGATCAGGTTCATGACTGGACAATGAATCTGAATTGACTGGTAATGTGTGCAGTGCTTTCCTTATTTGTGGCTATGACTGGAGAAATAAGGCGTATAGGAATTGCGATCACTATAGCTCTTGGTTGTATACATTTATAACCAAACTAAACAGTGTGATTTCTACATAACACATCATGTTATTTTGTTTCGCGTTTTTTGTGCCTTTTTAAATACGATCGATCCCGTTTCACCGCGTCATTAGTGTCTGTGGATAGTGACTGATTTGTCGGCACCTTCAGATGGCCATTGTCATAAATGTTTGGTGACGCAAAACCCTAATTGACCCACACAATATGTCACATTGGCGTGTGTAACTTCACACGTCACACCAATAAACCAGTGGCATGTCGGGCACGGATCCATGATTTCGGGTTGGGGGGGGGGGGGGGGCGTAACTATTTTGTAATACTTGACTATATTATCGAACAAGTGTAGCTCCTTCGTAGACCGAGCAGAGCTCTGGATAGTGCTAGGGGGGTCCTTTTACATTTTGAAACAATAAGACAACGACCGAAAATTGCATGGAATACATAGAAACGAATGTAGAAACGTGCCTTGCAACTTGTAAAAAATCTTTAGCAACAATAGTGGAGGGGGCATTTAGTGTTACCCTTGTTCGTCCGTCCCGTCCGTCCGTCACAAAACTTTAACGCTCGGGTAAATGTCTCATAATTTCTTCATCCTTCGACCGATCTGCTTCATATTTAATATACACATTGCTCTAATGGTCCTCTACCGCCCTGTGCCAAATCCACATTTGTCCTGCCCCCGCCAAGCCCAGGGTCAAGGTCACATACTTGGTGCTTCAAAAACTTTAACGCTCGGGTAAATATCTTATAATTTATGTTCCCTTTCACGGATCAGCTTCGTACTTCATATACGCATTGCTCTAATGGTCCTCTACTGCCATGTGCCAAATCCACGTTCGTCCTGCCCCCGCCAAGCCCAAGGTCAAGGTCACATACTTGGTGCTTCAAAAACTTTAACGCTCGGGTAAAAAAAAATCTGACTTGGAATTTGGCCTCATTTATTATCAAAGCGATATGTGGGGCATCCGTGTTCTATGAACACATTTTCTACTTTCACAATATCTCTTTTAACCCCTTGCCAGACTTTGATAATATTTCACATCAATGTTTGTCCAGGGATGATGCTTCATTACACACCCCCACACCCAAATTCTGAAGGTCAAGGTCATTTATTTTTTACTTTTAATGTTCACCGGTTTTGTAACAGAAATGCGTTAAAGTTATTGTTTTTATGCCCCCGCCACCGAATGGATAGTGTTACCGGCGTCTGTACGTAACGTACGTACGTCCCGAAACCTTAACGCTTGGGTAAATGGCTTATAATTTCTGTTTCCTTGCTCGGATCTGCTTGACATTTCACACACGCATTGCTCCAATGGTCCTCTACCGCCCTGTGACAAATCCACATTCGTCCCGGCCCCGCTAAGCCCAGGGTCAAGGTCACAGACTTGGTGCGTTCGAAACCTTAACGCTGGGTAAATGCCTTATTATGGCCCCGCCACCGAATGGTGAGGGGGCATATAGTGTTACCGGCGTCTGTACGTAACGTACGTACGTACGAAACCTTAACGCTCGGGTAAATGGCTTATAATTTCTGTTTCCTTGCTCGGATCTGCTTGAAATTTCACACACGCATTGCTCCAATGGTCCTCTACCGCCCTGTGACAAATCCACATTCGTCCCGCCCCCGCTAAGCCCAGGGTCAAGGTCACAGACTTGGTGCGTTCGAAACCTTAACGCTGGGTAAATGCCTTATAATTTCTGTTTCCTTGCTCCGATCTGCTTCACATTTCACACACGCATTGCTCCAATGGTCCTCTGCCACCCTGTGACAAATCCACATTTGTGCCGCCCCCACTAAGCCCAGGGTCAAGGTCACAGTCACAGACTTGGTGCGTTCGAAACCTTAACGCTGGGTAAATGCCTTATAATTTCTTTTTCCTTGCTCGGATCTGCTTCACATTTCACACACGCATTCCTCCAATGGTCCTCTGCCACCCTGTGACAAATCCACATTCGTGCCGCCCCCGCCAAGCCCAGGGTCAAGGTCACAGACTTGGTGCGTTTGAAACCTTAACGCTGGGTAAATGCCTTATAATTTCTGTTTCTTTGCTTGGATCTGCTTCACATTTCACACACGCATTGCTCCAATGGTCCTCTGCCACCCTGTGACAAATCCACATTCGTGCCGCCCCCGCCAAGCCCAGGGTCAAGGTTACAGACTTGGTGCGTTTGAAACCTTAACGCTCGGGTAAATGGCTTATAATTTCTGTTTCCTTGCTCGGATCTGCTTCTTATTTCACACACACATTGCTCCAATGGTCCTCTGCCACCCTGTGACAAATCCACATTCAAATATGCCTTGTTTTCTTTAGCTGCCAGCGGGGGGCATTCGTGTGCCGACAGGCCACATTTCTAGTAATTTCTGTTTCCTTGCTCGGATCTGCTTCACATTTCACACACGCTTTGCTCCAATGGTCCTCTGCCACTCTGTGTGACAAATCCACATTCGTACCACCCCCACTAAGCCCAGGGTCAAGGTCACAGACTTGGTGCGTTTGAAACCTTAACGCCGGGTAAATGCCTTATAATTTATGTTTCCTTGCTCGGATCTGCTTCACATTTCACACACTCATTGCTCCAATGGTCCTCTGCCACCCTGTGACAAATCCACATTCGTGCCGCCCCCGCTAAGCCCAGGGTCAAGGTCACAGACTTGGTGCGTTCGAAACCTTAACGCTGGGTAAATGCCTTATTATGCCCCCGCCACCAAATGGTGAGGGGGGCATATAGTGTTACCGGCGTCCGTACGTACGTACGTACGTACGTACGTACGTCCCGAAACCTTAACGCTGGGTAAATGGCTTATAATTTCTGTTTCCTTGCTCGGATCTGGTTCACATTTCACACACGCATTGCTCCAATGGTCCTCTACCGCCCTGTGACAAATCCACATTCGTCCCGCCCCCGCTAAGCCCAGGGTCAAGGTCACAGACTTGGTGCGTTCGAAACCTTAACGCTGGGTAAATGGCTTATAATTTCTGTTTCCTTGCTCGGATCTGCTTCACATTTCACACACGCATTGCTCCAATCGTCCTCTACCGCCCTGTGACAAATCCACATTCGTCCTGCCCCCGCTAAGCCCAGGGTCAAGGTCACAGACTTGGTGCGTTCAAAACCTTAACGCTGGGTAAATGCCTTATAATTTCTGTTTCCTTTCTCGGATCTGCTTCACATTTCACACACGCATTGCTCCAATGGTCCTCTACCGCCCTGTGACAAATCCACATTCGTCCCGCCCCCGCTAAGCCCAGGGTCAAGGTCACAGACTTTGTGCGTTCGAAACCTTAACGCTGGGTAAATGGCTTATAATTTCTGTTTCCTTGCTCGGATCTGCTTCACATTTCACACATGCATTGCTCCAATCGTCCTCTACCGCCTTGTGACAAATCCTCATTCGTCCCGCCCCCGCTAAGCCCAGGGTCAAGGTCACAGACTTGGTGCTTTTGAAACCTTAACGCTGGGTAAATTGCTTATAATTTCTGTTTCCTTGGACCTTGCACATTTCACACGCATTGCTCCATGGCTTACCGCTTGACAAATATTCGTCAGCACTAAGCGTCAGGTACAGACTTGGTGCCGAATCGGAAACCTAACCGGGGTAAATAGCTATTTCTGCCTGCTCGATCTGTTACATTTCACCAGCATTGCTCCAATCGTCCCAGCCCGTGACAAATCCACATTAAGTCCCCCGCTGCCCAGGGTCAAGGTCACAGACTTAGTGCTTTTGAAACTTAACGAAACCTAAACGGCTTGGGTAATTTATGTTTCCTAGCTCGGAATCTGCATTTCTTCACGCATTGGCTCCAATTCTGCCACCCGGTGACTTCCACTTAGTTTCACTAAGACATGGCAAGGTCACATTGGTTGCGTTCGAAACCAATGCTGTACATCTTATAATTTATGTTTCCTTGCTCAGTCTGCTTCATAAATACACACACATTGCTCCAATGTCCTCGACCCTCCCCCGACTACATTAGTGCCGCCCCCGGCAACCCCAAGGTCACAGACTAGTGCTGAAACCTTAACGCTGGGTAAATGACTTATATTTCTGTTTCCTTGCTCGGATTCTGCTTCACATTTTTTCACACGCATTGCTGCCTCCATGGTCCTCTGCCACCCGGTGACAAATCCACATTAGTGCCGCCCCCGCTAAGCCCATGGTCAGGTCACAGACTTGGTGCGTCGAAACCTTAATGCTGGGTAACATCCCTATAATTTCTGTTTCCTTGCTCAGTTTCTGCTTCATATTTCACACACACATTGCTCCAATGGTCCTCTGCCACCCTGTGACAAATCCACATTCGTGCCGCCCCCGGCAAACCCAGGGTCAAGGTCACAGACTTGGTGCGTCTTCGAAACCTTAACGCTGGGTAAATGCCTTATAATTTCTGTTTCCTTGCTCGGATCTGCTTCACATTTCACACACGCATTGCTCCAATGGTCCTCTGCCACCCTGTGACAAATCCACATTCGTGCCGCCCCGCCAAGCCCAGGGTCAAGGTCACAGACTTGGTGCGTTCGAAACCTTAACGCTGGGTAAATGCCTTATAATTTCTGTTTCCTTGCTCGGATCTGCTTGACATTTCATACGCATTGCTCCAATGGTCCTCTGCCACCCTGTGACAAATCCACATTCGTGCCGCCCCCGCTAAGCCCAGGGTCAAGGTCACAGACTTGTGCGTTTGAAACCTTAAAGCTCGGGTAAATAGCTTATAATGTCTGTTTCCTTGCTCGGATCTGCTTCAACATTTTCACTATGCATCCGCTCCATAAGGTCGGTGGCCTCTACCGAACCTTGTGACAATATCTCATTCGTCCGCCCCCGCTAAGCCCAGGGTCAAGGTCACAGACTTTGGTGCTTGAAACCTTAACGCTGGGGTAAATGCTTATAATGTTTTCTGTTTCCTTGCTCCGGATTCTGCTTGTTCTCATTTCACACACGCATTGCTCCAATCCGGTCCTCTACCGCCCTTGTGACAAATCCAATATTCGTCCCGCCCCCGCCCTAAGCCCAGGGTCAAGGTCACAGACTTGGTTGCGTGAACCAATTAACGATCCTGGGTAAATAGCTTATAATTTCTGTTTCCTTGCTCGGATCTGCTTCAATCACACACGCATTGCTCCAATGGTTCTCCTTTACCGCCCTGTGACCAAATCAACATTCGTTTCCCGCCCCCGCTAAGCCCAGGGTCAAGGTCCACAGACTTGGTGCGGTTCGAAACCTTAACGCCTGGTTAATGGCTTATAATTTCCTGTTTCCTTGCCTGGATCCCTGTTAATTTACACAGCAAATTGCCACCAATTCGTCCTCTCCCGCCCTGTGGACAAATCCACATTCCGTTACGCCCCGCTAAAGCCAGGGTCAAGGTCACAGACATTAGGTACGTTTCGAAAACCTTAAACGCTGGGTAAATGGGCTTATAAAATTTCTGTTTCCCTTAGCTCGGAATTTCTGCTTTCACATTTCACACAAACGCTTGCTTTCCTTTGGTTTTTTCAAATCGCCTAACCGGTGCAAATCCACATTAGGGGTTTTGCGCCCCCGCTTAAGCCATGTTTCAAGGTCCAGGAACAAGTCTTGGTAGAACGTTCGAAACCCTTAATGCTTGGGTACATAAACCCTTATAATTCTGTTTCATTGCTTTCAGATTTCTGCTTCTATTTCTTTCCACACATTGCTTCCAATGGTCCTCTGCCACCCAGTTGACAAATCCACCAATTCGGTGCCGCCCGGCAAACCCAAGGGTCAAGGTTTCACAAGAACCCAGGTGCGTTCGAAACCTTAACGTGTGTATTTATGCACATTAACCCCCGTTTCCTTGCTCGGATCTGCTTCACATTTCACACCATGCAATTGCTCCAATGGGTACCTCTGCCACCTCCCTGTGACAAATCCACAGTTCGTGCCGGCCCTCCCCCGCCAAGCCCAGGGTCAAGGTCACAACACTGGTGCGTTCGACAAACCTTCAACGCTGGGTAAATGCCTTATAATTTCTGTTTCCTTGCTCGGATCTGCTTGACCATTTCATAACACGCATTGCCTCCAATTGGTCCTCAGCCACCCTAGTGACAAATCCACATTTTCCCCCCGTGCCGCCCCCGCTAAAGCCCAGGGTCAAGGTACGACATGGACTGGGGGAGTTTGAAACCTTAAAGCTCGGGTAAATAGCTTATAATGTCTGTTTCCTTGCTCGGATCAGCTTCACATTTCACACACGCATTACTCCAATGGTCCTCTGCCAACCTGTGACAAATACACATTCAAATATGCCTTCTTTTCTTTGGCTGCCAGCGGGGGCATTCGTGTGCCGACAGGCCACATTTCTAGTAATTTCTGTTTCCTTGCTCGGATCTGCTTCACATTTCACACACGCATTGCTCCAATGGTCCTCTGCCATGCTGTGACAAATCCACATTCGTGCCGCCCCCGCTAAGCCCAGGGTGAAGGTCACAGACTTAGTGCGTTCGAAACCTTAACGCTGGGTAAATGCCTTATAATTTCTGTTTCCTTGCTCGGATCTCCTTCACATTTCACACACGCATTGCTCCAATGGTCCTCTGCCACCCTGTGACAAATCCATATTTGTGCCGCCCCCGCTAAGCCCAGGGTCAAGGTCACAGACTTGGTGCGTTCGAAACGTTAACGCTGGGTAAATGCCTTATAATTTCTGTTTCCTTGCTCGGATCTGCTTCACATTTCACACACGCATTGCTCCAATGGTCCTCTGCCACCCTGTGACAAGGTCACGGTCAAGTTCACCTTGTTTGTAAGGAAAAATGTTATTGTTATGCCACCGGGTTTCGAAGAAACTGGTGGCATATAGTGTTTGGTCCGTCTGTCCGTCCGTCCGTCCGTCCGTCACACTTTGTCACAGTTTCCCAAATATGCTGCAAGTGGCATCCGCGTTCGACAGACGCAATTCTTGTTTTTTCTTTTTTCAATAACTCATCAACCTCTTCACATATTTTGATAATATTCGGCCACAATGTGTGTCTAGGGATGGTGCATTGTTTTGCATACGACCTACGTCCGACCTCCCATGGTCAAGGTCATTGAGGACTTCATATGTTCTTTTTTGGTTATTATCAAGGCTGCCAGTGAGGGTATTAGCTTCATTTAACGATGCCAGTTCTTGTTTTTCAATGTATCTATTGCTACCTTATATATATAAATATCTTACCCCGAGATCACCAGATACCTCGGCGCGCTCGACATGCAGGCTGCATCCATCTGGTTTAAATCTATGCTCACTTTCTCTAGTTATTGTATGTTTCAGTCGTACACGGCTCCATCGCCGTCCAACAGTAACTCCAACAGTCTGCCTGGCTACCCGCCCAGCTTTGTCACGTCCAAGATCACACAGGTAAACTCATAATGGAAGATCACACCAGTAAACTCATACTGGAAGATCACACAGGTAAACTCAGTGGAAGATCACACAGGTAAACTCATAGTGGAAGATCACACAACCCTAACCCTCATAATGGAAGATCACACCGGTAAACTCATAATGGAAGATCACACCAGTAAACTCATAGTGGAAGATCACACAGGTAAACTCAGTAGAAGATCACACAGGTAAACTCAGTGGAAGATCACACAGATAAACTCAGTGGAAGATCACACAGGTAAACTCATAGTGGAAGATCACACAACCCTAACCCTCATAGTGGAAGATCACACCGGTAAACTCATAATGGAAGATCACACCAGTAAACTCATAGTGGAAGATCACACAGGTAAACTCAGGTGAAGATCACAGGTAAATCAGTGGAAGATCACAATAAAACTAGAGAAGATCACACAGGTAAACTATTGGAAGATCCACACAGTAATCATAGTGGAAGATCACACAACCCTAACCCTATAGTGGAAGATCAACCAGGTTAATCATAGTGGGAAGATCACCGGTAAACTCCAAATAGTGGCATCAAATAGTGCACATATAAGTGGAAAAACAAGCCCTCATAGTGCAACAGGGCTGTAGATAAGGATTTTTTTATTGAGTATTTTTACTCTATTATATTTTTTTCAATTGGGTATTTTCAATAATCAATTGGGTACCTTACAACTGCTACCACATTGTGTAAAATTGAATAGGGTATTTTCCAATTCTGCATGGTATCAAAATGTGCAATAAACATGGCTACACAATACATTGAATATGTACATGTAACCATGTGTGACATCTTTTAAGTGTTGGCTAAAAATAATTAGAAATTATGTTTAATTGGGGCTTTTGGTGCATCTGCTGCGCATCTGTTTTCTTCCACATTTTGTAGAAGACATATTTACCGCGGTCTGTCAAATCTTAAACAATAACATCTGAAGTATATCCTGATATCCGAATGAAAAAAAAATTCAGTTGGCCATATCCTTATTTTTTTTCGGTCACATCTCAAAACAATTACTTATGCGTCATCACCTGCGTCGTCACCTGTGAACACTGTGCATATTAAATGGCGAATTACAAAAAAAAATCACCAGTATCAATCGTAATCGACCGACCGAAAGTGTTTTTCACCAATACCGTCACCATGTAATCTACTAAAAAAAAATAGTGACCGTGCATATCCTATTTATAAAACATCCATAGACGCATATTATATGTATAGTTGCATCATCGATATAGACGCTTATTGTAACCAAATACGACAGATAGGCTGATTTTGCTATCAACGTCTTTGGCATTTTTCGACAATTTTATTGAAAACTCTCCATGTGAAATTATCAGTACGCATGTATTTTCAAGCCAATTGATTACTCAATGTTTTAATTGGGTTTTGGTACTCAGGGCTTTCAATTTTAATTGGTTTTTCAGATTTTTTGAATGCGTATTTACGCAAATACGCAGCTTATCAAGGCCTCTGGTGCAAGTTCACACAGGTAAACTCATAGTGCAAGTTCACACAGGTAAATTTATAGTGCAATATCACACAGGTAAACTCATAGTGCAATATCACACCGGTAAACTCGTAGTGCAAGATCACTGATAATGCAAGAACACACAGGTAAACTAATAATGCAAGATCTCTCAGGTAATCGGGTAAACTAATAATGTTAGATATCTTAGGTAAACTGATAATGCTAGACCACACAGGTAAACTAAGAATGCAAGATCACACAGGTAAACTAATAATGTTAGAAGAATGCAAGATCATACAGGTAAACTAATAATGTTAGATACAACATATATATCTTAGGTAAACTAATAATGCAAGATCTCACAGGTAAACTAAGAATGCAAGATCACACAGGTAAACTAATAATGTTAGATATCTTAGGTAAAACTAATAATGTTAGATATCTTAGGTAAACTAAGAATGCAAGATCACACAGGTAAACTAATAATGTTAGATATCTTAGGTAAACTAATAATGCAAGATCTCACAGGTAAACTAAGAATGCAAGATCCCACAGGTAAACTAATAATTTTAGATATCTTCGGTAAACTGATAATGCAAGATCTCACAGGTAAACTAAGAATGCAAGATCACACAGGTAAACTAATAATGTTAGATATCTTTGGTAAACTAATAATGCAAGATCACACAGGTAAACTAATAATGTTAGATATCTTAGGTAAACTAAGAATGCAAGATCTCACAGGTAAACTATTATGTTAGATATCTTAGGTAAACTAAGAATGCAAGATCACACAGGTAAACTAATAATGTTAGATATCTTAGGTAAACTAAGAATACAAGATCACACAGGTAAACTAATAATGTTAGATATCTTAAGTAAACTAATAATGCAAGATCTCTCCGGTAGACTAATAATGCAAGATCACACGGGTAAACTATTATGCAGTGTTATAATGATGGTAAGTGTGCCTTGTGATTTCAGACGGAGATGACCGTGCTACACATGCAGGCCATGGAGAGCGTTTCATCGAATGATATTGCTGAGAAGGACCAGAGAATTGATGATCTACTTCGGGTAATGGCCGTGAACTGACGGGAGTCGACTATCAGTGTGCTTATGTTAATCTTTCAGATATGTGGCTGGTAGTAACATAGGATACAGATTTCCTATTAAATATACATTTCATGACCTCTGTTTGGACAATTTGGCCAACCACAGTCAGTTTTGAGTTTACAAAATAGGAATTCCTGTTTTGTAGTTGGATCTGAATATTCTTGTACGGTGGCAGTGCATACGAGGGATAATTCGACATGGGCACAATAGTTGTCCTCCATTCACTGGCTGGTATTGTAGTCATGGATGGTTGAACTTGTGCAGATAAATGAGAATCTGAATGGATTAAAGAACCAGAAAGGATTATTCAATAATAACAGCTACGTCACTTATGTGACCGGTCCTCTGTGTTTGTATTTCACCACTCTCTCGAAGATGGCCTAACATGACCTCGGGTGTTGCCATTAAACAACACTCCGATATTTGTACAATATATCCTTGTGTTTTGTTGGGAGTTCATTGTGTTCATCCCGTCTCTATAATGACCTTAACTGTTGCTGTGACGTTAAACCCATTCACTTTCAGTTTTATTATCCCCTCGCCAATAGGCAATGGGGTATATAGCGTTAGTCCACGTACGTGCATTAGTAACATCTTTCATTCTTCAATAACTTGTGAACCGCTTCACCAATTTTGATAATATTTGGCCACAATGTGTGTCATGGGATGGTGCTTTGTTTT
The DNA here is from genome assembly GCA_029237695.1 of Conchocele bisecta. Taxonomy (NCBI): domain Eukaryota; kingdom Metazoa; phylum Mollusca; class Bivalvia; order Lucinida; family Thyasiridae; genus Conchocele; species Conchocele bisecta. The sequence goes on along the minus strand of CM055281.1, from coordinate 596,338 downwards.
GCATATGACCCACGTCCGACCACCCAAGGTCAAGGTCACTGAGGACTTATGTTCACTTTGTAAGTCAAATGTGTTTTTTATTATCAAGGCTGCCAATGAGGGGATTTGCATGCATCTTGTAAACTACTTTGAATACTAAATACACATATGAATCAAATTCTGCTCAAAACTATTGGTTTAATGTATTTTATTTCATTACAATCTGTACAGTATTTTTGAAGTAACTTGCTAACAAGCACAGTTACAAATACATGGATTGCAATGGGTGGGAAATTATTATGTCAAACATCTGTACATACGACCCACATCTGACCGCCCAAGGTCAAGGTCACTGAGGACTTGCGTTCACCTTGTTTGTAAAGCAAATGCATTAAAAAAAAAAAACATTTATTCAAAAACTTTTTTTTTGATTTCTTCCCCGATTTTTATAATATTGGTAACAATGTGTGTCTAGGGATGGTGTTTTGTTTCCCAAGGTCTATGTCACTGAGGACTTCTATTTGTTTTATGGCGAGAGGATTAGCCTCGTAATAACAATGCCCTTGTGTTCATTATAATGCATACTGACTGGTTCCCATTTCTTTACAGCAAAACGATGAACTGAGACGCCAGCTTACTGCACAACAAAAATTAATAGAGAAACACAAAGAAAACTTACAGAAATGTTTAAATGTTAATAAAACTCTTCTAATAGATAAGGTATGTACATGTTATATCACATACCATAATATGGGACTCACCATGACCAAATAGTGTTTCGTATAGCCCCAATTGTGGAGGGTGGAGTCTGATCATTTGTCTGCCATTCTTTGGCCCTAAATGATACTTATCCTTGTTAAGCACCATTCCATTCCATTGTCTGCCATCCCATCTGTATTTTTTTCTGATGTAAATATTCTGTTCTGATTTTTGTTTGGGTGGGTGGTTGGTTGGGATCATGCGAAGGGCAAGTTTAACGGTGGAATTCATCCTTGTCAGAATCCCGATACCCCTGGTTTGGCCCTCCAGTACATTTTTGGCTTTCTTTCTACTTGAATCTGATTATGCCCATTATATGAGTAGTAAGATTAGTACTAATCATATTACTTTTAGTTATTGGGGCTAAGTGACTATGGTGTGGCACAGTTCAGGTTATTCTAATTTCAAGGCTGACACTATATTTTTTCTGTAAATATTCAATTCTGATTTTGAGATTTACCCCCATCACAGCAGGTAACATATGGGATTTGACCTGACCTAAAATGACCTTGGCTGTTGACAGGCAGTTCAACACCATCCAGAGCTCCAGATAAGTTTTGTGTCTAAAGCGTACTATACCCCCTGCTTTCAAAATCCTTGCGTATTTTACCTTTACAAATGGGTTATTGATTTTCTTCATTACTAAATAGGGAACAAATGATAAAAATATAACAAATTTGAACATTCACTTTATAGTGTTTGCAGCTCAACTAAGTGAATTTTCAACTTTAGGACAGCATTTTCACTATGCTATTTGAAAATCAATGCGTATTTTCACATTGCTGTGCGTATTTTGTACTTCCACTTTTGATAATCAATGTGTATTCAGCTAAAATAATTGCATAAAATACGCCAATTCGCACCTTATCTGGAGCTCTGACCATCAAGTAAATTTGATTTAGGGATTTTCTTCCCAATGCAGCAAGTTGAATGCAAGATTGAACCCGTTGGCCCGGCTTTAAAGACCGTAGCTATTTATAGGCCGTTAAACCCCATTAAATCAAATTAAAACCATCTGTTGCACTACATTGCTGTAAATTTATTAAAACTTCTGTATCCTATCATAGAACTTCCGGATACAGAAATACAGAACCTCTTGATATTTCACGCATGTATTTCTCCAACATGCTGTGACAAATCCATCCACCACCTCACCCTGTCAAACCTCGATATACCTCGGCACAAAAACAAAAAAATCATGCTATTTGCTTGTCTCTAATATTGAAACAGAACAGCAAGCTATTTTATCATCTCATGTTGAAACAGGACACCAAGCTGTCTATCTTCTTCCAGAGTACATTAGCTGTCTATCTCCCTACAGGGTACAGTAGCTGTCTATCTCCTATCATAGTACATTAGCTGTCTATCTATCTCCTTACATAGTACATTAGCTGTCTATATCCTTACAAAGTACATTAGCTGTCTATCTCCGTACAGAGTACATTAGCTGTCTATCTCCATACAGAGTACATTAGCTGTCTATCTCTGTACAGAGTACATTAGCTGTCTATCTCCATACAGAGTACATTAGCTGTCTATCTCTGTACATAGTACATTAGCTGTCTATCTCCTTACAGAGTACATTAGCTGTCTATCTCCTTACAGAGTACATTAGCTGTCTATCTCCTTACAAAGTACATTAGCTGTCTATCTCCTTACAAAGTGCATTAGCTGTATATCTCTGTACAGAGTACATTAGCTGTCTATCTCTGTACAGAGTACATTAGCTGTCTATCTCTGTACAGAGTACAAATATTAGCTGTCTACTCTACCTTACAAAGTGCATATTAGCTGTCTATCTCCGTACAAAGTACATTAGCTGTCTATCTCAAATACTTAGAGTATCATAGATGTCTATCTCTGTACAGAGTACATTAGCTGTCTATCTCCTTACAGAGTTGACATTAGCTGTCTATCTCCTACAAAGTGCATTAGCTCTAAATCTCTGTACAATAAACATTAGCTGTCTATCTGCTGTACAGAGTACACTTAGCTGTCTACTTCGTACAGAGTACATTAAAGACTGTCTATCTCCTACAAAGTGCATTAGCTGTCTATCTCGTAACAGTACATTACTGTCCTTCGCTACTTACAGTGCATTAGCTGTCTATCTCTGTACAGAGTACATTAGCTGTCTATCTCCTTACAAAGTGCATTAGCTGTCTATCTCTGTACAGAGTACATTAGCTGTCTATCTCCTTACAAAGTGCATTAGCCTTGTCACTATCTCCTTACAAAGTGCATTAGCTGTCTATCTCTGTACAGAGTACATTAGCTGTCTATCTCCTTACAAAGTGCATTAGCTGTCTATCTCTGTACAGAGTACATTAGCTGTCTATCTCTGTACAGAGTACATTAGCTGTCTTATCTTTGTACATAGTATACATTAGCTGGTCTATCTCTTACAGAGTACATTAGATGTCTATCTCCTTACAAAGTATCATCTAGTGTCTATTCTCCTTACAAGTGCAATTTGCTGTCTTTCTCCTTACCAAGTACATTAGTGTTCTCCTTACAAAAAGTACATTAGCTGTCTTATCTCCTTACAAAGTGCATTAGCTGTCTATCTCCTTACAAGTACATTAGCTGTCTCTCCTTACAAAGTACATTAGGCGGTCTATTCCTTACAAGTAATTAGCTGTCTATACTCTGTACAGAGAACATTAGCTGTATATCTCCTTACAAAGTGATTAGCTGTCTATCTCTTAACAAAGTGGCATTAGCTGTTATCTCCGTAATAGTACATTAGCTGTCTTTCTCCTTACAAAGTGAATTAGCTGTCTATCTCCTTAAAAGTACTTTTGCTGGTCTATTCCTTATACAGTGTACATTTGCTGTCTATCTCATTACAATGTACATTTGTGTCTATCCTCCTTACAAAGTGCATTAAGCTGTCTATCTCTTACTGAGTACATTAGCTGTCTATCTCCTGTACAGAGTACATTAGCTGTCTATTCGTCTATCTCCTTACAAAGTGCATTAGCTGTCTATCTCGTACAGTAATTAGTGTCTACTCCTTACAGAGCATTAGCTGTCTATCTTCTGTACAGAGTACATTAGCTGTCTATCTCTTACAAAGTGCATTAGCTGTCTATCTCTGTACGAGTCATTAGCTGTCTATCTCCTTAGTGCATTAGCTGTCTTATTCTGCTTACACGTGCTTAGCTGTCTATCTCTGTTACAGAGTACATTAGCTGTCTATCTCCTTACAAAGTGCATTAGCTGTATCTCTGTACAGATTAGTACATTAGCTGTCTATCTCTGTACAGTACTTAGTACATTGCTGTCTATCTAAAGTTACAGAGTACATTAGCTGTCTATCTCCTTACAAAGTACATTAGCTGTCTACTCTCTACAGAAAGTACATTAGATGTCTATCTCCTTACAAAGTGCATTAGCTGTCTATCTCTTACAGAGTACATTAGCTGTCTATCTCCTTACAGTGCATTAGCTGTATTCTGTACAAAGTGCATTAGCTGTCTATCTCTGTACAGAGTACATTAGCTGTCTATCTCTGTTACAGAGTACATTAGCTGTCTATCTCTGTACAGAGTACATTAGCTGTCTATCTCTGTACAGAGTCATTAGCTCTATCTCGTACAGAGTACATTAGCTGTCTATCTCCTTACAAAGTGCATTAGCTGTCTATCTCCGTACTAGCATTAGCTGTCTATCCTCTACAGAGTACATTAGCTGTCTATCTCTTACAGTACATTAGCTGTCTATCTCCTTACAAAGTGCATTAGCTGTCTATCTCCTTACAAAGTACATTAGCTGTCTCTCCTTACAAAGTACATTAGCTGTCTATCTCCTTACAAAGTGCATTAGCTGTCTATCTCCTTACAAAGTACATTAGCTGTCTCTCCTTACAAAGTACATTAGCTGTCTATCTCCTTACAAAGTACATTAGCTGTCTATCTCTGTACAGAGTACATTAGCTGTCTATCTCCTTACAAAGTGCATTAGCTGTCTATCTCCTTACAAAGTGCATTAGCTGTCTATCTCCGTACATAGTACATTAGCTGTCTATCTCCTTACAAAGTGCATTAGCTGTCTATCTCCTTACAAAGTACATTAGCTGTCTATCTCCTTACAGAGTACATTAGCTGTCTATCTCCTTACAAAGTACATTAGCTGTCTATCTCCTTACAAAGTGCATTAGCTGTCTATCTCCTTACAGAGTACATTAGCTGTCTATCTCCTTACAAAGTGCATTAGCTGTCTATCTCTGTACAGAGTACATTAGCTGTCTATCTCCTTACAAAGTGCATTAGCTGTCTATCTCTGTACAGAGTACATTAGCTGTCTATCTCTTACAAAGTGCATTAGCTGTCTATCTCTTACAGTGCATTAGCTGTCTATCTCTGTACAGAGTTACATTAGTGTCTATCTCCTTACAAAGTGCATTAGCTGTCTATCTCTGTACAGAGTACATTAGCTGTCTATCTCCGTACAAAGTACATTAGCTGTCTATCTTTGTACATAGTACATTAGCTGTCATCTCCTTACAAAGTACATTAGCTGTCTATCTCTGTACAGAGTACATTAGCTGTCTATCTCCTTACAAAGTGCATTAGCTGTCTATCTCCTTACAGAGTACATTAGCTGTCTATCTCCTTACAAAGTACATTAGCTGTCTATCTCCTTACAAAGTGCATTAGCTGTCTATCTCCGTACAAAGTGCATTAGCTGTCTATCTCTGTACAGAGTACATTAGCTGTCTATCTCTGTACAGAGTACATTAGCTGTCTATCTCTGTACAGAGTACATTAGCTGTCTATCTCTGTACAGAGTACATTAGCTGTCTATCTCCGTACAGAGTACATTAGCTGTCTATCTCCTTACAAAGTGCATTAGCTGTCTATCTCCGTACATAGTACATTAGCTGTCTATCTCCTTACAGAGTACATTAGCTGTCTATCTCCTTACAAAGTACATTAGCTGTCTATCTCCTTACAAAGTGCATTAGCTGTCTATCTCCGTACATAGTACATTAGCTGTCTATCTCCTTACAGAGTACATTAGCTGTCTATCTCCTTACAAAGTGCATTAGCTGTCTATCTCCGTACAGAGTACATTAGCTGTCTATCTCCGTACAGAGTACATTAGATGTCTATCTCCTTACAGAGTACATTAGCTGTCTATCTCCGTACAGAGTACATTAGCTGTCTATCTCCTTACAAAGTGCATTAGCTGTCTATCTCCTTACAAAGTACATTAGCTGTCTATCTCCTTACAAAGTGCATTAGCTGTCTATCTCCTTACAAAGTACATTAGCTGTCTATCTCCTTACAAAGTACATTAGCTGTCTATCTCCTTACAAAGTGCATTAGCTGTCTATCTCCTTACAGAGTACATTAGCTGTCTCTCTCTGTACAGAGTACATTAGCTGTCTATCTCTGTACAGAGTACATTAGCTGTCTATCTCCTTACAAAGTACATTAGCTGTCTATCTCCTTACAAAGTGCATTAGCTGTCTATCTCCTTACAAAGTACATTAGCTGTCTCTCCTTACAAAGTACATTAGCTGTCTATCTCCTTACAAAGTGCATTAGCTGTCTATCTCCTTACAAAGTACATTAGCTGTCTCTCCTTACAAAGTACATTAGCTGTCTATCTCCTTACAAAGTGCATTAGCTGTCTATCTCCTTACAAAGTACATTAGCTGTCTATCTCCTTACAAAGTGCATTAGCTGTCTATCTCCTTACAGAGTACATTAGCTGTCTATCTCCTTACAAAGTGCATTAGCTGTCTATCTCTGTACAGAGTACATTAGCTGTCTATCTCCTTACAAAGTGCATTAGCTGTCTATCTCTGTACAGAGTACATTAGCTGTCTATCTCCTTACAAAGTGCATTAGCTGTCTATCTCCTTACAAAGTGCATTAGCTGTCTATCTCTGTACAGAGTACATTAGCTGTCTATCTCCTTACAAAGTGCATTAGCTGTCTATCTCTGTACAGAGTACATTAGCTGTCTATCTCCGTACAAAGTACATTAGCTGTCTATCTTTGTACATAGTACATTAGCTGTCTATCTCCTTACAAAGTACATTAGCTGTCTATCTCTGTACAGAGTACATTAGCTGTCTATCTCCTTACAAAGTGCATTAGCTGTCTATCTCCTTACAGAGTACATTAGCTGTCTATCTCCTTACAAAGTACATTAGCTGTCTATCTCCTTACAAAGTGCATTAGCTGTCTATCTCCGTACAAAGTGCATTAGCTGTCTATCTCTGTACAGAGTACATTAGCTGTCTATCTCTGTACAGAGTACATTAGCTGTCTATCTCTGTACAGAGTACATTAGCTGTCTATCTCTGTACAGAGTACATTAGCTGTCTATCTCCGTACAGAGTACATTAGCTGTCTATCTCCTTACAAAGTGCATTAGCTGTCTATCTCCGTACATAGTACATTAGCTGTCTATCTCCTTACAGAGTACATTAGCTGTCTATCTCCTTACAAAGTACATTAGCTGTCTATCTCCTTACAAAGTGCATTAGCTGTCTATCTCCGTACATAGTACATTAGCTGTCTATCTCTTTACAGAGTACATTAGCTGTCTATCTCCTTACAAAGTGCATTAGCTGTCTATCTCCGTACAGAGTACATTAGCTGTCTATCTCCGTACAGAGTACATTAGATGTCTATCTCCTTACAGAGTACATTAGCTGTCTATCTCCGTACAGAGTACATTAGCTGTCTATCTCCTTACAAAGTGCATTAGCTGTCTATCTCCTTACAAAGTACATTAGCTGTCTATCTCCTTACAAAGTGCATTAGCTGTCTATCTCCTTACAAAGTACATTAGCTGTCTATCTCCTTACAAAGTGCATTAGCTGTCTATCTCCTTACAGAGTACATTAGCTGTCTCTCTCTGTACAGCAGTACATTAGCTGTCTATCTCTGTACAGAGTACATTAGCTGTCTATCTCTTACAAAGTACATTAGCTGTCTCTATCTCCTTACAAAGTGCTTAGCTGTCTATCTCCTTACAAAGTACATTAGCTGTCTCTCCTTACAAAGTACATTAGCTGTCTATCTCCTTACAAAGTGCATTAGCTGTCTATCTCCTTACAAAGTACATTAGCTGTCTCTCCTTACAAAGTACATTAGCTGTCTATCTCCTTACAAAGTGCATTAGCTGTCTATCTCCTTACAAAGTACATTAGCTGTCTCTCCTTACAAAGTGTATTAGCTGTCTATCTCTGTACAGAGTACATTAGCTGTCTATCTCTGTACAGAGTACATTAGCTGTCTATCTCCTTACAGAGTACATTAGCTGTCTATCTCCTTACAAAGTGCATTAGCTGTCTATCTCTGTACAGAGTACATTAGCTGTCTATCTCTGTACAGAGTACATTAGCTGTCTATCTCTGTACAGAGTACATTAGCTGTCTATCTCTGTACAGAGTACATTAGCTGTCTATCTCCTTACAAAGTACATTAGCTGTCTATCTCCTTACAAAGTACATTAGCTGTCTATCTCCTTACAAAGTACATTAGCTGTCTATCTCCTTACATAGTACATTAGTGTCTATCCTCCTTACGTACATTAGCTGTCTATCTCCTTTCAAAGTGCATTAGCTGTCTATCTCCTTACATAGTACATTAGCTGTCTATCTCCTTACATAGTACATTAGCTGTCTATCTCCTTACAAAGTGCATTAGCTGTCTATCTCCTTACAAAGTACATTAGCTGTCTATCTCCTTACAGAGTACATTAGCTGTCTCTCCTTACAAAGTACATTAGCTGTCTATCTCCTTACAAAGTGCATTAGCTGTCTATCTCCGTACAGAGTACATTAGCTGTCTATCTCCGTACAGAGTACATTAGCTGTCTATCTCCGTACAAAGTACATTAGCTGTCTATCTCCTTACAAAGTGCATTAGCTGTCTATCTCCGTACAGAGTACATTAGCTGTCTCTCCTTACAGAGTACATTAGAAAAGAAGACAACGCGGCAGAAAAGTATGGAAAACCGGTTACGACTCGGCCAGTTTGTCACGCAAAGACAAGGGGCGACGTTTGTAGAAAACTGGGTGGACGGTTGGGCTTTCACAGATTTGATGAAGTATGTACCGTGCTGATTGAAACTGCCACAGAAACTTGTTTGTCTTAAGAGCCTGTTTTACAATTCAGTAATTCAGAATACATGAGAATTAAATAATTTCCAGTGTTATAAGATAATTTTATTTTGTATGTGAAAAATATTAGCTACTGCCTGGATGCTAAACCTTTTCATGTTTACTGTTCGACAATAAAATAACTGAATTTTATTGCCTTCCAAAACCATTGCATTCTAACTTGTTCTTTTCTTAACAGTTATTCTGTACATGACCTTAGGGCAATTCCAGAATTATTATACGCCCCCCCAGCCTATTTCTACATGACAGCCAGTATATCTTTCTACATGACAGCCTATCTCTACATGACAGCCCATGACAGCCTATCTCTACATGACAGCCTATCTCTACATGACAGCCTATCTTTGTATCCCCTGTTACAGACAGCAGGAGCGGATAGCTCAGGAACGAGAACAGATCGAGAAGGAGAGAAAGCTGCTCTTGAAGCGGAAACCCACAAGTATGGCCAAGACGGGCAAGGACAACTTCATCAAGCCTGGTGGAGAAAAACTGTAAGTACTGTCCGCCTGCAGCGGTGAAACATTTTCTATAATATGTGACTGGAGAAAACGGGCTTATGGGATTTGTGACCATTGTAGCTCCTGATCAAATAACACATTCATGTAGGCTGATAACTATCTACATGTATGTTATTAGAAGCTTGACGTGTGTTGCATTGTTGGAATGGTGAACAGTGCAGATCCTTGTGCAGATGCACAGGCTGATCTGGATCTACACTGGTCGCAATTTCCCATTCATCCAGTCATGTCACGTATAGCCCTTAATATTTGTAAATCCGATAGATATGCCAGGGCATTACATCTGGAGGGTGTGGTGGAGGGGGGATGCAAGTCATCTAGCCGTCCGTCTGTCCATCTGTCTGTCACTATTTATATTCTGCTATTATAACTTCTTTACCGTAATGACCGATTGGGTTGAAACGTCATGTGCATGTTTATTATCATCCATATGTTAATTCCTCACCATGCCCATACTCCAGCTGTGCCCAAGGTCAAATATAATATAGAATTTATTTCCGTCCCGTAGATGCGTTTCTTCATTCTGCTATAACGTTTTTACCGTATGAGCGATTGGCTTGAAACGTCATGTGCCTGTTTCTCATCATTCATGTTTTCCTTCCCTGCCCCACCCATGCAACCCATGCCCAAAGTCAAATAAGTTAGAAATTGCCAGTAGACGCATACACGCTTCTCCAGTCTGCTATAACTTCTTTACTGTATGAATGATTGGCTTTAAACTTCATGTGCATGTTTCTCATCATTCATATTTTCATTCCCCGCCGCACCCATGCTCCCCCATGCTTAAGTTCAATGTAAAATGACTTACAGTCCAATAGATGCGTGCGGTTTTTTCCATTATTTTCTTTTTGAGCAATTGACTTCAACTTCATGTCCATGCATTTCCCACCCTATCCCCAAGGTGAACGTAAATAAATGTTTAAATTTCCCATTCAGTACATTTTAAATTTTGGTTCAGTAGATTCCTTCTATAACTTTACCGTATTAGCGATTTGTGTCAAACTTCATATCCATGTTTGTCATCATCCATATCCATGTTTGTCATCATCCATTCATTCATCTGTCCGTAAGATTTGCTTTGAAGTTTTTATTGGTCGGTTCAGGCGGTGGCCGGGGGTATCCATGAGGCTCTGCTCACTTGCTCTAGTTTCATTTCCCCACCCATGCTCCCTCTGTACCCGAGGTCAAGGTCAAACAACTTAGAAATGTCTGTCCAGTAGATGCATGTGTATTTCCCATTCTGCTATAACTTCTTTTCTGTACAAGCGATTGGCTTCTTGTGCATGTTTCTCATCATTCATATTTTCATTCCACATACCACCCATGCACCCCCACGTCCAAGGCCAAGGTAAAATAATATCATGTGTATCTGTGATCCCCATATCACTTGCTGTAGTTTATTTACTATTGCGTGTAAACTACTGGCCGCAATACTGGAGTTATATGATTGCAGGTTGACGTTTGCCGACTTCTACGAGCGTGACGATATCATGAAGTGTAAGCTACTGGCTGCAATGTAAGAGTTATATTGATTGCAGGTTGACGTTTGCCGACTTCTACGAGCGTGACGACATCATGAAGTGAAAGCTACTGGTTGCAATGTAAGAGTTATATTGATTGCAGGTTGACGTTTGCCGACTTCTATGAGCGTGACGACATCATGAAGTGAAAGCTACTGGTTGCAATGTAAGAGTTATATTGATTGCAGGTTGACGTTTGCCGACTTCTATGAGCGTGACGACATCATGAAGTGAAAGCTACTGGTTGCAATGTAAGAGTTATATTGATTGCAGGTTGACGTTTGCCGACTTCTACGAGCGGGACGACATCATGAAGCTGCGACAAGCCGCCCTGAAGAAGGAGGACGTCGATGTCCAACTGGAACTCGAGAAGTTGGAGCGTGAGAGGAACCTGCACATCCGCGAACTCAAACGCATCCACAATGAGGACAACTCGCGGTGAGACAACCCAACATTTCCCTGAAGGCGTAACAGCTTTTTTAGCTCACCTGAGCAAAGCTCATGTGAGCTATTGTTACCGCAATGTGTCCGTCGTCGTCGTCCGTGAACATTTTCAAATGTCTTCTCCTCGGTAACCATTGGTCAAATTTTATTTTTGACCGAATATGGTCATGTCTATCAAATCGAAGGTATCAAAGAGGCGATCGCTCTGGTACATTTTTTGTCAAAATTGGATGGTCATGTCATCCAAGATGGCCACCGAAAGGTCAAAACTTCAATCTTTTATTAGAGATTTCAAAATTCTTCTTCACACGAACCGCTTGGCCCATGGTGGCCAAACTTCACAGTTATGGTCCATGGGTGTAGCCTTTTCAGATTTGTTAAAACGGAGGTCGTCGCTAATCCAAGATGGCCGCCGTCTAAAAATAGCACAAATTCTTGAAAAATCTTCTCATGAACCGCCAGCCAGATTTCGACGAAACTTGGTAGGAATGATTGACATAGAATGCTCTTTCAAAGGTGTTGAAATGGTGACCCCGGGGTCAAAAATGGGCGTGGCCCGTGGGGTCAAATTTTATTTGTGATCAAATATGCTCATGTCACATATCAAATTGAAGGTATCGATGAGGCGATTGCTCTGGTGCAATATTTGTCGGAATCGGATGATTATGTCATCCAAGATGGCCTCCAAAAGGTCCATTTATTCAAGACTTTGAACGTCTTTTTCTCAGGAACCACATGGCCGATGCTGGCCAAACTTCATAGTAAGTTAAGATCCTTGGGTGAAGCATTTTCAGATTTGGTAAAATGAGAGTCATCGCTTAATCCAAGATGACCGCCATCTAAAAATAGCACAATTATTTTAAAACACATCTGAACTCGATGTCACATTCTCCTCTGGTGTTCATGGAGTCAGGTGAGCGAATTAGGCCATCATGGCCCTCTTGTTTGACTTGACATAGCCTCGTTTCTTATGAAATCAGTATACTCATTTAATAAATATCACATTAAATTGTCACTCGTGTAAGATCCTCTACTTATTGACGTTGCCGTTTATTATCCAGGTTTAAGGAGCACCCAATCCTGAACGAACGCTACCTGTTGTTGAACTTGATCGGTAAGGGCGGCTTCAGTGAGGTGCACAAAGGCTTCGACCTGAAGGAGCAGAAATACGTCGCGTGTAAAATACACCAGTTGAACCGTGAATGGAAGGACGACAAAAAGGCCAATTATATAAAGTAAGAAAGTCACCGTCGCTGCTTCAGTAGAACAAATTTGGGTTCAGGTTTTGTTCATGTCTATATAATTCACAACACAAAAATATTTACACAATTCCCTAACATTTGATTGGCCCGTAGCAAGTCTCTGTCCAAAATTTATATCCCAGTAAACTCCCACGCCGAACTTCTTTCAGTAACCGTGAGGCGCAGTTAAAATCATTCTTAAGAAAACGGAAAATAAACACATTTTCTTGATGAATTTATTTCAAATGCTGGAATTATAAGGAATGAATGGCCTTTTTGTTGAATTTATCGGGGATATAAACTTGGAAAAGTCACGGGAATACTAGACGAGGCCTTCCGGCCTTCGTCCAGTATTCCCGCGACTTTTCCAAGTTTATACCCCGATAAATTCAACAAAAAGGCCATTCATTCCTATAGTATGAGCTTGTTGTTGAATGGATGTAAAATCCATTCATTCAATCAGAACTTTTATATTGAGTATACTTTCCTGCCGAGTGTCTACTATGCTCCGTTATTCTCCCAGTGGGTTACCAGAGAATAATATATAGACGTTTTAGATCTATCCTCAATGTTGTATGTCTTATTTGAACTGGCCTGAAGAAATTTGGCTTTATATTTCATTTGCAGCCAATTTTCTTTCTCATCTGCTTGCAAACTCAACATCTGATAAGATCTATACTGTTTGTTGGAAGCATAGCGGGTGTTTCACTAACTGAATTGCGAACAGTGCCTCCCCAGACCAGGTCCCGTTAATGACCGACGTAACCACATGTCATTGTGGCGAACATATCTCGCAGCGTAAATGTCCATACAATTCCATTAAATCAATAAAGTTCTTGTGTTCTTTGTTCACAGACATGCTCTACGGGAGTACAAAATCCACAAAGGTCTCGACCATCCACGCATTGTGAAGCTGTTTGATGTGTTTGAGATAGACAATAACTCGTAAGTACATGCTTCATCTGAACTATCGGTTATGAGGGAGTTAGGGGCGGGATATTATGGATGCGGGACACATGCATGCATTTACCATTACCAAAAGGTCTGGGCATGGTAATCGTGTGGTTTCGTAAGCAGGTGACGTAATAGTCCAACGTAATTTTACACTAGGTTCTCTTTATAAGATCTTCCTTATAAATAGACGGACTTACCAACAGCACACCAACTGTGCTAATTTACCCCCAACTTACCAACAGCACACCAACTGTGCTAATTATACCCCCAGCTTACCAACAGCACACCAACTGCTAATTATACCCCCAGCTTACCAACAGCACACCAACTGTGCTAATTATACCCCCAGCTTACCAACAGCACACCAACTGTGCTAATTATACACCCAGCTTACCAACAGCACACCAACTGTGCTAAATATACCCCCAGCTTACCAACAGCACACCAACTGTGCTAATTATACACCCAGCTTACCAACAGCACACAACTGTGCTAATTATACCCCCAGCTTACCAACAGCACACCAACTGTGCTAATTATACACCCAGCTTACCAACAGCACACCAACTGTGCTAAATATACCCCCAGCTTACGAAGTATGCCGAGGGGTATATATATAGTGTTTTCATTTCTCTCTGATCGTCTGTTTGTTCGTCCGTACTTAACATTTTGTTTGTCTGTTCAGGTGGTGGCTGGGGGTATCCATGAGCCCCTGCTTACAAGTGTTCTGGTCTTCTTAAAACCTCAACCCCGTAAAAAAAATTGGGATACATATAGTCTCCCCCCTGTCCATCTGTTGGTCCATCAGTTTTCTTGTGATATATATAGTCACCACTGTGTCCATCTATTGGTCCGTCAGTGTTATTGGGATATATATAGTCACCACCGTGTCCATCTATTGGTCCATCAGTGTTATTGGGATATATATAGTCCCCACCGTGTCCATCTATCGGTCCATCAGTGTTATTGGGATATATAAAGTCACCACCGTGTCCATCTATTGGTCCATCAGTGTTATTGGGATATATATAGTCACCACCGTGTCCATCTATCGGTCCATCAGTGTTATTGGGATATATATAGTCACCACCGTGTCCATCTATCGGTCCATCAGTGTTATTGTGATATATATAGTCACCACCGTGTCCATCTATCGGTCCGTCAGTGTTATTGGGATATATATAGTCCCCACCGTGTCCATCTATCGGTCCGTCAGTGTTATTGGGATATATATAGTCACCACCGTGTCCATCTATTGGTCCGTCAGTGTTATTGGGATATATATAGTCACCACCGTGTCCATCTATCGGTCCATCAGTGTTATTGGGATATATATAGTCACCACCGTGTCCATCTATTGACCCATCAGTGTTATTGTGATATATATAGTCACCACCATGTCCATCTATTGGTCCATCAGTGTTATTGGGATATATATAGTCGCCACCGTGTCCATCTATTGATCCATCAGTGTTATTGTGATATATATAGTCACCACCATGTCCATCTATTGGTCCATCAGTGTTATTGGGATATATATAGTCATTGATCCATCAGTGTTATTGGGATATATATAGTCACCACCGTGTCCATCTATTGGTCCATCAGTGTTATTGGGATATATATAGTCACCACCGTGTCCATCTATTGGTCCATCAGTGTTATTGGGATATATAAAGTCACCACTGTGTCCATCTATTGGTCCAACAGTGTTATTGGGATATATATAGTCACCACCGTGTCCATCTATTGGTCCATCAGTGTTATTGGGATATATATAGTCACCACCATGTCCATCTATTGGTCCATCAGTGTTATTGGGATATATATAGTCATTGATCCATCAGTGTTATTGGGATATATATAGTCACCACTGTGTCCATCTATTGGTCCATCAGTGTTATTGTGATATATATAGTCACCACCGTGTCCATCTATTGGTCCATCAGTGTTATTGAGATACATATAGTCACCACCGTGTCCATCTATTGGTCCATCAGTGTTATTGTGATATATATAGTCACCACCGTGTCCATCTATTGGTCCATCAGTGTTATTGTGATATATATAGTCACCACCGTGTCCATCTATTGGTCCATCAGTGTTATTGTGATATATATAGTCACCACCGTGTCCATCTATTGGTCCATCAGTGTTATTGAGATACATATAGTCACCACCGTGTCCATCTATTGGTCCATCAGTGTTATTGTGATATATAGTCACCACCGTGTCCATCTATTGGTCCAACAGTGTTATTGGGATATATAAAGTCACCACCGTGTCCATCTATTGGTCCATCAGTGTTATTGTGATATATATAGTCACCACCGTGTCCATCTATTGGTCCATCAGTGTTATTGAGATACATATAGTCACCACCGTGTCCATCTATTGGTCCATCAGTGTTATTGTGATATATATAGTCACCACCGTGTCCATCTATTGGGTCCAACAGTGTTATTTGATATATAAAGTCTAGTGTCCATTATTGGTCCAACAGTGTTATTGGGATATATATAGTCGCCACCGTGTCCATCTATTGGTCCAACTGTGTTATTGGGATATATAAAGTCGCCACCGTGTCCATCTATTGGTCCATCAGTGTTATTGGGTATATATGTCACCACGTGCCGTCCTTTTAATTGATTCCTAAGTTTTATTGGGATATTAAAGTCACCACCGTTGTCCATCTATTGGTCCATCAGTGTTATTGGGATATATAAAAGTCACCACCGGGTCCTGAATGGTCCCATCAGTTTATTGATCCTATATAGTCACCACCGTGGTCCATCTATTGGTCCATCAGTGTTATTTGGGATATAGATTGTCTCACCGTGTCCATATTGGTCCATCAGTGTTATTGGGATATATATGTCACCACCGTGTTCATCTATTGGTCCATCAGTGTTATTGTGTATATAGTTCACCACCGTGTCCATCTATTGGTCCAAACAGTGTTATTGGGATATATAAAGTCACCACCGTGTCCATCATATTGGTCCATCAGTGTTATTGGGATATATAGTCACCCACCAGTGTCATCTACTTGTCCATCGTTGTTATTGGGAGATATAAATCACCAAATATTGGTCCATCAGTGTTATTGTGCTATATATAGTCACCACCGTCATCTATTGGTCCATCAGTGTTATTGAAGATCAGATAGTTCCACCGAGTCCATCTATTGAACCAATCAGTTTTATTGTGAATATATAGTCACCACCGTGTCCATCTATTGGGTCCATCAGTGTTATTGTGATATATATAGTCTCCACCGTGTCCATCTATTGGTCACAGTGTTATTGTGATATATATAGTCACCCCACCGTTCCTCTATTGTGGTCCATCAGTGTTATTGTGATATATAGTCCACCACCGTGTCCATATATTGGTCCATCGTGTTATTTGTGTACATCGTCACCACCGTGTTCCATCCTATTGGTCCATCAGTGTTATTGTGATACATATAGTCACCACCGTGTCCATCTATTGGTCCATCAGTGTTATTGTGATACATATAGTCACCACCGTGTCCATCTATTGGTCCATCAGTGTTATTGTGATACATATAGTCACCACCGTGGTCCTTATTGGTCCCTTCAGTTATATTTGATATATATAGTCACCACCGTGTATCTATTGGTCCTTCAGTGTTTTATAGATACATATAGTCACCACCGTGTTCCATCTATTGGGTCCATCATGTTTAGTGATTATATATAGTCACCACCGTGTCCATTATGGTCCTCAGTGTTATTGGTGATATATATAAAACAGTCACCACCGTGTCCATCTAATTGTTCCATCAGTGTTATTGTGATACAAATTTAGTCACCACCGTGTCCATCTATTGGACCAATCAGTTTATTATGGATAGATATCGTCACCACCGTGGGTCCATCTTATTGTTCTAGTGTTATTGTGATACATATAGTCACCCCACCGTGTCCATCTATTGGTCCATCAGTGTTATTGTGATACATATAGTCACCAACCGTGTCCCATTCTTATTGGTCCATCAGTGTTATTGTGATATAGATAGTCACCACCGTTTCCATCTAATGGTCCCCTCAGTGTATTGTGATAATAAATAGTCACCACCTGTCATTAGTTGTCCATTAGTGTTATGGATATATAGTCACCACCGTGTCCATCTATTGTTCCATCATGTTAGTGATCATATAGTCATCACTGGTTGTCATCTATCGGGTCATCATGTATTGGGATATTAAAAATGTCAACCACCGTGGTCCATATTGGTCCATCAGTGTTATTGTGAATATATATAGTCACCACCGTGTCCATCTATTGGTCATCTGTGGGTTATTGTCCACCTATATAGTCACCACCGTTGGGTCCATTATGTTTTTTTATTTCCCATCAATTTGGTCCATCAGGTGTTTTATTGGGATATATATAGTCACCACCGTGTCATCTATTGGTCCATCAGTGTTATTGTGATAGATATAGTCCACCACCGGTGTCCCATCTATTGGTCCATCATGTGTTATTGTGGGATATATATTGGTCCACCACCGGTTGGTTCCATCTATTGTTCCATCAGTTGGTTATTGTGAATACTTTATAGTCAATCCACTGTTGGGTAACTCCTATCGGTCCATCAGTGTTATTGGGATATATAAAGGTCACCACAGGGGGTTGTCCATCTATTGGTCCATCTGGTTTTATTGTTGGATATATATTAGTCACCACCCGTTGTCCCATCCTATTGGTCCAATCAGTGTTATTGGGATTATATTTATAGTTCACCCACCTTGTCATCTATTGGTTCCAATCAGGGTGTTAATTGGGATATATATTTAGATATATAATCACCACCGTTGTCCATCCTATTGTTCCATTCATGTTATTGTATACCATATATTCATCACCCTGTTGGTCATATCGGGATCCCATCAGTGTTATTTGGGGAAATATAGGGAAAGTCACCACCGTTGTCCCATCTATTTGGTCCAGTCATGTGTTATTGTGATATATATAGTCCACCACCGGGTGTCCTATACTATTGGCCAGGTCAGTGTTTTGTGAAATATATATAAGTCCACCACCATCCATCTATGCCGGTCCATCAGTGTTATTGATAAATATAAGTCACCAATCACCGGTCCAACTATTGGTCACTCAGTGTTTATTGTTGGGATATATATAGTACACCACCAAGCCGGGTCCATCTATTGGTCCATCAGTGTTAATTGAGATACAGATAGTCACCACCATGTCCATGCTATTGGTCCATCAGGGTTATTGGGATATATATATCAATTGGATCCAATCAGTGTTAATTGGTATATATATAGTCACCACCGTGGTCCCAAATCTATTGGTCCCATCAGTGTTGATTGGGATATATATAGTCCCACCACCATGTCCTCCTATTGGTCCATCCAGTGTTATTGGGATATATAAAGTCACCCACTGTTCCTCAATTGGTCCAACAGTGTTTATTGGGATACATATAAATTCACCAACCAGTGTCCATCTATTGTTCCATCATTTATTGGGATAGTATATTGATCACCAACCATGTCCATCTATTGGTCCTTCAGAGGGTTATTGGATATATATAGTCCTTGACCATCCAGTGATATTGGGATATAATAGTCAACACTGTGCCCATCTAATTGGTCCATACAGTGTTAATTGCGGGATATATATAGTCACCACCGTGTCCATCTATTGGTCCTCAGTGTTATTTGAGGGAAATACATATAGTCACTCCACCGTGTCCCATCTTATTGTCCAATCATTGTTATTGTGATATATAAATAGTGCCACCACCCGTTTGTCCATCTATTGGTCCATCAGTGTTATTTTGGGATGAATAAATATACGTCACCACCCACCCGTGGTCCCATCTAACTATTGGTCCATCAGTGATTATTGAGGATACATATAGTCACCACCGTTCCATCTATTGGTCCAATCCGTGTTATTGTGATATACCATAGCACCACCGTTGGGTCCATCCTATTGGTCCAACAGTGTTATTGGGATATAATTAAGTCACCACCAACCGTGTCCATCCTATAGGTCCCAATCAGTGTTAATTGGGATATATATAAAGCCCACCACCAGTGTCCCATCTTATTGACCAATCAGTGTTATTGTATATATATAGTCCCCACCAACCGTGTCCATCTAATTGGTCCCAACAGTGTTATTGGGATTTATAATAAAGTCGCCACCACCAAAGTGTCCATCTAATTGGATCCATCAGTGTTATTGGGATGAATATATAGTTCACTCCACCGATGTCCATACTATTGGATCCATTCAGTGTTATTGGATTGGGATATATAGTCACCACCCGTGTCACCTATTGATCCATCAGTGTTATTGGGATAAATATAAAGTCACCACCCGTACCGTTCCATCTATGGTCCATCAAGTGTTATTGGGATATATATAAGTCACCACCATGTCCATCTATTGGTCCCATCATGTTTATTGGGATATAAATAAACGGTTCACCACCTGAGTCCATCTATTTGGTCCAATCCAGTGTTATTTGGGTATATATAAGTAGCACCACCGTGTTCCCATCTATTGGATCCATCAGTGTTATTGTTGGATATATATAAGTCACCACCCCCATGTCCCATCTAATTGGTTCCCAATCAGTGTTATTGGGAATATATAAAGTCACACACCGTTTCCAAACACTTGATTGGTCCATCAGTGTTATTGGATAAAGGTATAGTCACCAACCTTGTCCATCTATTGGTCCAACCACTGTTATTCCATATAATTAAAGGCACACCATCTATTGTCATCATTGTTATTTGGATATATTAAATATCACCACCGTGTCCATCTATATTGGTCCCATCAGATGTTTATTGAGATACATATAGTCCACACCACCGTGTCCCATCTATTGGTCCAATCAGTGATTATTAGGGATGATATAATTTCACCACCGTGTTCATCCTATTGACCCAATCCAAGTGCCACCGTGACCATATATTAAGGTCCAGCCGACCGTTCCCATCTTATTGGTCCAACCAGTATTATTGAATATAAAACGTCACCAACCAGTGTCCATCCTATTGGTCCCATCAGTTGTTATTGGGATGAATATATCTTCACCTACCGTGCCATCCATTGTCCAACCATGTTATGGGATATATAAAGTCACCATCTATTGGTCCATCACTGTTTATTGAGATATCAAATACTTCACCACCACCGGGTCCCATCTATTGGTCCCATCAGTGTTATTTGAGATACAATATAGTCACCACCCCCGCAAGTTTGTCCCATCAATTGATCCATAACAGTGTTATTGGTGAATACCATAAGTCACCACCGGGTTCCATCTTATTAGGTCCCAATCAGTGTTTATTGTTGGAATAATATATAGTCCACCAACCCCGTGTCCATCATTGTCCAATCATGTTTATTGTTGGGATATATATATAAAGTCATCCACCTGTGTCCATCTATTGGTCCAACAGTGTTATTGTTGGGATCCATATATTCACCATCCGTTTCCATCAATTGGTCCATCCAGTGTTATTGTGATACAAAAGACCACCAACCGTTCTCTATTGGTCCAATCAGTGTTTATTGTTGGGATACATATAAAGTCATGACCACCAACGTGTCCATACATATTTAGGTCACCACCGGTCCATCAAATGGTCATTCAGAGGGTTATTGTGATATTTATAAGTCACCAACCGTGACCAATCTATTGATTTCCATCAGAGTTATTGGGATACATATAAAGTCACACCACCCAAGAGTCCATCTATTGAGGTCCATCAGTGATTATTGTTGGATAGATATAAAGTCACCACCGTGTCCAATCTATTGTTCCCCCCAATCAGTTGTTTATTGTTGGGAATACATATAGTCACCACCGTGTCCATCTAATTGGTCCATCAGTGTTTATTGTTGGGATATATAATAGTCACCACCTTGTGTTTCCATCTGATTGGTCCAATCAGTGTTATTGTTGGGATATACATAGTCACCAAACCAGTGTTTTCCATCCTATTTGGATCCATCAGTGTTATTTTGGGCATATATAATAAGTCACCACCTGTGTCCCATACTACATTGGTCCAATCAGTGTTATTGGAGGGATATTAATAAAGTCCACCAACCCGTGTCCATCCTATCTATTGGTCCATCAGAGGTTATGGGATAAATATATAGTCCACCACCAATGTCCATCTTATTAGGCCATCCAAGTGCATTGGGATATATATAGTTCATTGGGATCATCAGTGTTATTGGGAATAAAGATATCACCACTGTGTCCATCTATTTGGTCCCATTCAGTGTTATTGTGATATATTTATAGTCACCACCCGGTCCATCTATTAGGTCCATTCAGTGTTATTGAAGATACATATACTTCACCACCGAGTCCATACTATTGATCCCATCAGTGTTATTGTGATATACAAATAGACCACCACCGTGTCCATCTAATTGGTCCATCAGTGTTATTGTGATATATAATAGTCTCCCCACCGTGTCCATCTAATTGGTCCATCAGGTGTTATTGTGATATATATAAGTCACCGGAACCCAGTGTTCCATCTATTGGTCCATCAGTGTTATTGAGATACAATATTGTCCCGACCACCGTGTCATCTATTGGTCCATCAGTGTTAATTATGATACATATAGGTCACCACCGTCTCCACCTATTGGTCCAACAGTGTTATTCCATTATAATTAGGTCACCCACCGTGTCCATCTATTGGCCAACAATTGTTATATTGGGACATATAAAGTCACCACCGTGTCATCTAATTTGTCCAACAGTGTTATTGGGATATAGTATAGTCCCACCAGTTGTCCATCCTATTGTCCAACCTGTGTATATGGGATATATAACCAGTTCGCCACCACCTAGTTGGTCCATCTAGTGGTTCCCAACATTGTTATTTGGATATATATAAGTCACCAACCAGCGTTCCCAATCTATTGATTCCAATCAGGTTATTTAGGGGATACATATAGTCACCACCGTGTCCATCTATTGGATCCATCAGTGATTATTGGGAGAAAGATAAAGTCACCACCGTGTCCATCCTATTTGAACCATCCAAGTTGTTATAGGGAATATATTAAGTTCACCACTCGTGTCCATCTATTGGTTCCATTCAGTGTTATTGGGACATATAATCAATCAAACCACCGGAGTCCATACTAATTGGTCCAAAATCAGTGTTTATTTGGAGATTATATAAAGACAGCCCACCCGTGTTTCCATCTATGATCCCACAGTGTATTGTGATATATTAACTCACCACCGTGTCCCCATTCTTTTATTGGTTCCAAACAGTGTTATTGGATATATAAAGTCACGCAACCGTGTCCATCCTAATTGGTCTATCATTGGTTCCTTGGGGATATATATAGTCACCACCGTGTCCAACTTATTGGTCCACAGAGTTAATTGGGAATAAATAAAGTCACCCATCCGAATTGGTCCATCAGTGTTATTGTGATATAATAGTCACCACTGTTGTTCCATCCTATTGTTCCAACAGTGTTTATTGAGATACATATAGTTCACCACCAGAGTCCCATCTATTGGATCCAATCAGTTGATTATTGTGATACATATAGTCACCACCTGTGTTTCCATCTATTGGGTCCCATCAGTGTTATTGGTGATATATATAGTCCACCACCCAGTGTCCCATCTATTGGTCCGATTCAGTTGTTATTGTGATATATCATTAGTCACCGACCGTGTCCATCTAATTGGTTTCCATCAGTGTAAATTGTGATACATTTAGTCACCACCGTGTCCCATCTAGTGGTCGCTCCCAGTGTTATTGTGATACCATATAAGTCACCACACAGGTCCAATCTTTTGGTACCATCAGTGTTATGTTGGATACATTATAAAGTCCCTTGATAACCCAACTGTGATACCATATAGTCACCACCGTGTCCATCTATTGGTCCATCAGTGTTATTTGAGATATATATAGTCACCCACCGTGTCCATCCTATTGGTTCCATCAAGTGTTTATTGGGATAACATATAGTCACCACCCCGTGTCCATCTTTGTCCTCCAGTGTTATTGTGATCCAGAATAGTCCAACCCCCCAGTGTCCATCTATTGGTTCCATCCAGTGTTATTGTGATACATATAGTTCACCACGAACCGTTGGGTCCCTCTAATTGGTCCATCAGTGTTTATTGGTATATTATAATAGTCACCACCATTTTTTTTTTTTTTTTTTTTTTGTTTCCATCTATTTGGTCCAATCAGTGGTTTATTGTGATATACAAATAGTAACGCCACCGAGTCCAATCTATTGACCATCATGTTATTGGGATATTTATAGTCAACACCGTGTCCAACTATTGATCCATCAGTGTTATTGGGATATATAAATCAACAAACCACCGATTCCATCTATGTCCATCCATGCCTATTGGTCCATCAGTGTTATTGGGATATATATAGTCACCACCGTGTTCCATCTATTGGTTCCATCAGTGTTATTGGGATAATTTATGTCACCCTCACCGTGTCCATCTATTGGTCCCATCATGTTATTGGGATATATATTGTCACCACCGGTCATCTATTGATCCAACATGTTATTGTGATATATATAGTCCACCACCGTTCCATCTATTGGTCCAACGTGTTATTTGGGGAATATAAGCTCACCTTGTTCCCATCCTATTGGTCCATCAGTTTATTTGTTAGATATAATATAGGTCACCACCGTGTCCATCTATTGGTCCAACAGTGTTATTGGGATATATAAAGTCACCATCTATTGGTCCATCAGTGTTATTGTGATATATATAGTCACCACCGTGTCCATCTATTGGTCCATCATGTTTATTGAGAATCATATAGTCACCAACCCCGGGTTATCTATTGAATTCCATCAGTGTTATTGTGATACATATAGTCACCACCTGTCCCATCTATTGGTCCAGTCAGTGTTATTGTGATATATATGTCACCACCGTGTCCATCTATTGGTCCCAATCAGTGTTATTGGATTATATAGGTCCCACCGTGTCCACTAGTGTCCATCAGTGTTATTTAATATATATAGTCACCACCGTGTCCATCTATTGGTCCATCAGTGTTATTGTGATACATATAGTCACCACCGTGTCCATCTATTGGTCCATCAGTGTTATTGTGATACATATAGTCATGATAACACTGTGATACATATAGTCACCACCGTGTCCATCTATTGGTCCATCAGTGTTATTGTGATATATATAGTCACCACCGTGTCCATCTATTGTTCCATCAGTGTTATTGGGATACATATAGTCACCACCTGTCCATTCTAGTCCATCAATGTTATTGTGATAGATATTAGTCACCCACCGTGTCCATCATTTTGTTCCCATCAGTGGGTTTATTGTGATACATAAGTCACCACGTGTCCATCTATTGGTCCATCCAGTGTTATTGTGAATATATATCACCACCGTCCATCTATTGGTCCATCATGTTATTGTGATATACATAGTCAACCACCGAGTCCATCTATTGGTCCCATCAGTGTTATTGTGAAATAAGATATAGTCACCACCGTGTCCATCTATTGTTCCATCAGTGTTATTGTGATACAATAAAGTCCCACCGTGTCCCATCTATTGGCCATCAGTGTTTTTGTGATATATATAGTCCACCGTTTACCTATCTATTGGTCCATCATGTTTTAGTGATATATAGTCACCACCGTGTCCATCTATTGGTCCATAGTGTTATTGTGATATATATAGTCACCACCGTGCCATTCTTATTGTTCCATCAGTGTTATGATATATAGTCATCACCGTGTCCATCTATCGTCCATCATGTTATTGGGATATAAATCACCACTGTCCATCATTGGTCCATCATGTTATTGTGATTAATATAAAAGTCACCACCGGTTTCCTCTATTGGTCCATCAGTGTTATTGGGATATATATAGTCACCACCGTGTCCATCTATTGGTCCATCAGTGTTATTGGGATGGTCCATCAGTGTTATTGTGATATATATAGTCACCACCGTGTCCATCTATTGGTCCATCAGTGTTATTGTGATACATATAGTCACCACCGTGTCCATCTATTGGTCCATCAGTGTTATTGTGATACATATAGTCACCACCGTGTCCATCTATTGGTCCATCAGTGTTTTATTGGGATATATAGTCACCACCGTGTCCATCCTATTGGTCCTCCAGGGTTTATTGTGATATATATAGTCACCACCGTGTCCATTCTATTGGTCCATCAGTGTTATTGGATGGGGGGATATAGTCACCACCGTGTCCAACTATTGGATCCATCAAATGTTTATTGGATTAATATTTATGTCACCACCGTGTCCATCTATTGGTCCCATCAGTGTTATTGGGATATATATAGTCGACCACCAGGGTTTCCATACTATGGTCCAACAGTTATTAGAATACATATAGGTCCATTGATCCTCAGTTTATTGGGATATATATAGGTCAACCACCACCCGTGTCCATCTATTGGTCCATCAGTGTTATTGAATAGAAAAAATAGTCACCCACCGTGTCCATCTATTGGTCCATCAGTGTTATTGGGATATATAGTCCCACCGTGTCCATCATTTGGTCCATCAGTTGTTATGGATATATACCTCCCACCGTGTCCATCTATTGGTCCATCAGTGTTATTGGGATATATATAGTCACCACCGTGTCCATCTATTGGTCCATCAGTGTTATTGTGATATATATAGTCACCACCGTGTCCCATCTATTGTCCAGTGGTTATTGGGTAATATAGTCCCCACCGTCGTCCATCATTGTTCCATCCCAGTGATTTTTGTGAATAGATATAAGTCACCCACCCGTGTCCATCTATTGGTCCATCAGTGTTATTTGGATATATATAGTCACCACCGTGTCCCATCCTATTGGCCATCAGTGTATTGGATATATTAGTCCACCACCGTGTCCATCTATTGTCCATCATGTTATTGATATATATGAAGTCACCACCGTGCCATCTATCGATCCATCAGTGTTATTTTTGTGATATATATAATCACCACCGTGTCCATCTATCGGATCCAATCAGTGTTATTGATATATATAGTCACCACCGTGTCCATCTATCGATCCATCATTGTTATTGTGATATATATAGTCACCACCGTGTCCCATCTATCGGTCCATCAGTGTTATTGTGATATATATAGTCACCACCGTGTCCCATCTATCGGTCCATCAGTGTTATTGGGATATATATAGTCACCACCGTGTCCATCTATCGGTCCATCAGTGTTATTGGGATATATAAAGTCACCACAGTGTCCATCTATCGGTCCAACAGTGTTATTGAGGTACATATAGTCACCACCGTGTCCATCTATCGGTCCAACAGTGTTATTGAGGTACATATAGTCACCACCGTGTCCATCTATTGGTCCAACAGTGTTATTGAGATACATATAGTCACCACCGTGTCAGGTACATATAGTCACCACCGTGTCCATCTATTGGTCCATCAGTGTTATTGAGATACATATAGTCACCACCGTGTCCATCTATTGGTCCAACAGTGTTATTGAGATACATATAGTCACCACCGTGTCCATCTATTGGTCCAACAGTGTTATTGAGATACATATAGTCACCACCGTGTCCATCTATTGGTCCATCAGTGTTGTTGAGATACATATAGTCACCACCGTGTCCATCTATTGGTCCAACAGTGTTATTGAGATACATAAAGAGTCACCACCGTGTCCAGCTATTGGTCCATCAGTGTTATTGAGATACATATATCAACCACCGGTCCCATCTATTGGTCCATCAGTGTTATTGAGATACATATAGTCACCACCGTGTCCCATCTATTGGTCCAACAGTGTTATTGAGATACATATAGTCACCACCGTGTCCATCTATTGGTCCATCAGTGTTATTGAGATACATATAGTCACCACCGTGTCCATCTATTGGTCCAACAGTGTTATTGAGATACATATAGTCACCACCGTGTCCATCTATTGGTCCAACAGTGTTATTGAGATACATATAGTCACCACCGTGTCCCGTCTATTGGTCCATCAGTGTTATTGAGATACATATAGTCACCACCGTGTCCCATCTATTGGTCCAACAGTGTTATTGAGATACATATAGTCACCACCGTGTCCATCTATTGGTCCATCAGTGTTATTGATTTCTTGTTTTCTCCAAGAACCCTAGACATGTATTCAGCACCGTCAGTTAACAGGTTTCTTAATCTTGCAGGTTTTGCACAGTGTTGGAGTACTGCGAGGGAAATGACCTTGACTTTTACCTGAAGCAAAACAAATCCATTCCGGAGAAAGAGGCGCGGTCGATTGTCTGTCAGACTGTCAGTGCGCTCAAGTATCTGAATGAAATTAAACCTCCTGTGATTCATTATGACTTAAAACCTGGTGAGAAAATCACTTGTTTTTCTCGGCATCAGTGGAGAATTTTCAGTTTTATTTCTGCCGGTTTGTGAGATAATGAAGTGTTCACACATGTTCGATATTTGATCATGAATTGTTTTTGGTTTTCCACACATGTTGTTGAAGTTTGCAAAACCCAAATATGGAATTTTTGCTGACTTTCAAACAAAAAAGACTATCGGCACATTTTCTGTGTTTCAGAATATGTTGTGATTAACTAAAATATCTCACAGATGGGCTAATTATTTTCTGTTCATATCTTCTAAATGTCATGGGGAGAAATTGTGAATGTTTGGTGTCGGTTGTCCACAGCATAGTAAGCCAACTGACACAATTTCACAACCAATGTAAGATGGTGCATGTAGAAAGTATGAAATCAACAAATATATGGTAGTGTTCGGAGATGGTGGATACGAGCGGAATATATAATAGATGACGCAGGTAAGTATTTTTGCAGGTAAGTTTTTATTGATTGTCTCCAACCAGACAGTATAAAACTCGGCCGTACTCTCATTGTCTAAATTGAACAGATAAATTGGCTGTAGTTTGGTTCACGGTGCTCTAGATTCTGTGAGCTGTGACTGATTCTACTTGAACTGACTGGGGTTCACACCGGTGACCAACTGATCTGTTGTAGTTGGGTGCCTAACACCAGACCAGAATATTGTGGTTACCGTCCTGGCATATATTGGTGCTGAACCGGTAATGCTGTCACCAAACAAGTGCACTCCCGTCTGTGTATGACTGCTGTTGAA
Organism: Conchocele bisecta; assembly: GCA_029237695.1. NCBI lineage: Eukaryota > Metazoa > Mollusca > Bivalvia > Lucinida > Thyasiridae > Conchocele > Conchocele bisecta. Next base: position 567,563 of record CM055281.1, on the reverse strand, counting down.
TAGACCTGTAGCCGATTTCACCAACATTGCAAAGTATACTTATCTAGCAATGTATACTTTGAGGGAGAAATTTTCAATTTTAGGATAAATTAATTATTTTTTATTATACTGAATTTATTACATTATCACAGCCAATTTGGCTGTGATAATGTAATAAATTCAGTATAATAATGCTGCATACTTTTAATCATCAACTATATATGCAGTCGTTAGTTCTATATGACATAATGCATTTCGGGAAAAATAAATGATTACTCCCTCAAAGTATACTTTGCTAGAAAAGTATACTTTGCAATGTTGGTGAAATCGGTTACTGAGCTCCATGCAATCTGCCCAATCAGCCATCTGTTATGACCTTGTTGACTGGCTGTTAGACCACACTCAGGCAGTCAGCAATTTGCACAACGTCGCGGCTATTTATTTGTACCATCTGTCACCCCCTCGGACACATTGTTTTCCTGCTTCAGGACTGCCTATATGTCGTATATCATTACGTCAACAATGGTGACTGATGCTAGTTATACTAGCAGATTGTTCTTGGTGCAGTATCTGATGTAATAACCATAATTATTGTATGTCCCATCTGTCACCCCCTCGGACACAGTGTTTTCCTACTTCAAGACCGCCTATATGTCAGTAATCATTGCGTCAACTATGATGACTGATGCTAGTTATCCTAGCAGGTTGTTCTTGTGGCAGTATCTCCTGTAATAACCATAATTCTTGTATGTCCCAGCCTGTCACCCCACGGCACACATGTTTTCCTGCTTCAGGACTGCTAAATGTCGTATATCATTTGCGTCAACTATGGTGACTGATGCTAGTTATACTAGCAGGTTGTTCTTAGTGCAGTATCTCCAGTAAATAACCATAATTCATATATTTCCCATCTGTCACCACCTCGGACACAGTGTTTTCCAGCTTCAGGACGGCCTATATAGTCGTAAATCATTGCGTCACTATGGTGACTGATCCTAGTTATACTAGCAGTTTTCTGTGCAGTATCCCTAAATAACCATAATACATGTATGTCCCGTCTGTCAACCCCCTCGGACACATTGTTGTCCTGCTTCAGGACTGCCTATATGTCGTATAACATTGCGTCCACTAGTGACTGATGCTAGTTATACTAGCAGGTTGTTCTTGTGCAGTAACTTATCTCCTGTAATAACCATAATAATTCTTTCTTGTATGTTTCCCACTATGTCACCCCCTCCGGACACAGTGTTTTCCCTGCTTCAGGAGCTGCCTATATGTCGCTATATCATTGTTCTACTATGGTGACTGATGCAGTATACTATCAGGTTGTTCTTCGGTGCAGTATCACCTGTAATGAACCATAATTCTTGTATTCCCAACTGTCACACCCCCTCGGACACATTTTACCTGCTACAGGAACTGCCAAAATGTCGTAAACATCATTACTCAACAATTGGTGACTGATGCTAGTTATACTAGCAGATGTTCTATGGTGCAGTATCTGATGTAATAACCATAATTATTGTAATGTCGCATCTGTCACCCCCCCTCGGACACAGTGTTTTCCTACTTCAAGACCGCCTATATGTCGTATATCATTGCGTCAACTAGGTGACTGATGCTAGTTATCTAGCAGTTTGTTCTTGTGCAGTATCTCCTGTAATAACCATAATTCTTTTTGTATGTCCCATCTGTCTCGGACACAGTTTTGTTTTCCTGCTTCAGACTGCCTATATGTCGTAAATGCATTGCGTCAAACTATGGTGACTGATCTAGTTTATACTAGCAGGTTTGTTCTTGTGCAGTATCCTCCTTAATAAAACCAAATTCTTGTATGTCCCATCTGACACCCCCCCTCGGACACATGTTTTTCCCTGCTTCAGGACTGCCTATAACGTAATATCATTGCGTTCAACTATGGTGACTGAATCTTAGTTATAACAAGCAGGTTGTTTTGTGCAGTATTCTCCTGTAATAAAAACCATAATCTTGTATGTCCAATATGTCACATCTACGGGCAGTGTTTGGCCTGCTCAGGACTGCTTATACTTGTTCGTATATCATTGTGTCAACTATGGTGACTGATGCTAGTTATACTAGCAGGTTGTTCTTGGTGCAGTATCTCCTGTAATAACCATAATTCTTGTATGTCCCCATCTGTCACCCCTCGGACACATTGTTTTCCTGCTTCAGGACTGCCTATATGTCGTATATCATTACGTCAACAATGGTGACTGATGCTAGTTATACTAGCAGATTGTTCTTGGTGCAGTATCTGATGTAATAACCATAATTATTGTATGTCCCATCTGTCACCCCCTCGGACACAGTGTTTTCCTACTTCAAGACTGCCTATATGTCGTATATCATTGCGTCAACTATGGTGACTGATGCTAGTTATACTAGCAGATTGTTCTTGGTGCAGTATCTGATGTAATAACCATAATTATTGTATGTCCCATCTGTCACCCCCTCGGACACAGTGTTTTCCTACTTCAAGACCGCCTATATGTCGTATATCATTGCGTCAACTATGGTGACTGATGCTAGTTATACTAGCAGGTTGTTCTTGTGCAGTATCTCCTGTAATAACCATAATTCTTGTATGTCCCATCTGTCACCCCCTCGGACACAGTGTTTTCCTGCTTCAGGACTGCCTATATGTCGTATATCATTGCGTCAACTATGGTGACTGATGCTAGTTATACTAGCAGGTTGTTCTTGTGCAGTATCTCCTGTAATAACCATAATTCTTGTATGTCCCATCTGTCACCCCCTCGGACACAGTGTTTTCCTGCTTCAGGACTGCCTATATGTCGTATATCATTGCGTCAACTATGGTGACTGATGCTAGTTATACTAGCAGGTTGTTCTTGTGCAGTATCTCCTGTAATAACCATAATTCTTGTATGTCCCATCTGTCACCCCCTCGGACACATTGTTTTCCTGCTTCAGGACTGCCTATATGTCGTATATCATTGCGTCAACTATGGTGACTGATGCTAGTTATACTAGCAGGTTGTTCTTGTGCAGTATCTCCTGTAATAACCATAATTCTTGTATGTCCCATCTGTCACCCCCTCGGACACAGTGTTTTCCTGCTTCAGGACTGCCTATATGTCGTATATCATTGTGTCAACTATGGTGACTGATGCTAGTTATACTAGCAGGTTGTTCTTGGTGCAGTATCTCCTGTAATAACCATAATTCTTGTATGTCCCATCTGTCACCCCCTCGGACACATTGTTTTCCTGCTTCAGGACTGCCTATATGTCGTATATCATTACGTCAACAATGGTGACTGATGCTAGTTATACTAGCAGATTGTTCTTGGTGCAGTATCTGATGTAATAACCATAATTATTGTATGTCCCATCTGTCACCCCCTCGGACACAGTGTTTTCCTACTTCAAGACCGCCTATATGTCGTATATCATTGCGTCAACTATGGTGACTGATGCTAGTTATACTAGCAGGTTGTTCTTGTGCAGTATCTCCTGTAATAACCATAATTCTTGTATGTCCCATCTGTCACCCCCTCGGACACAGTGTTTTCCTGCTTCAGGACCGCCTATATGTCGTATATCATTGCGTCAACTATGGTGACTGATGCTAGTTATACTAGCAGGTTGTTCTTGTGCAGTATCTCCTGTAATAACCATAATTCTTGTATGTCCCATCTGTCACCCCCTCGGACACATTGTTTTCCTGCTTCAGGACCGCCTATATGTCGTATATCATTGTGTCAACTATGGTGACTGATGCTGGTTATACTAGCAGATTCTGCACAATACTGTTGCTTGTGCAGTATCTACCTTAATAACGCTAACATTTGGGCACTATGTGATACAAATGGTATCCAAATACATTTTTATGGTCATGAAACCAGTACTGACATAGTAGCCCTAAATATTGGCACGCTCACTTTTGTAAGGAAACCATATGGGCCGCGCTCTGTGAAAACCAGCCTTAATGACAACGTCATGAAAGCTTGAAAATGACGTCGCAAAGTTGCGCTTAAAAATATCAACGTCGCGTCGGATTTTGCCACTTGAAATAGTTGCGTCATTGCAATAAGTTGACGTTGTCCTATTTATAACCGTACACTTTACTATTTGTGGCTCACAAACATTTTAATGCTGAATACGCGTAGCAGAATTTTATAGTTGTTTCCATAGTGGTTCAGACAGTTGTCTGTTTCTTCGGTTTCCTTCAAGGAAACACGTAGTGATTTTGTTGATTATTATTTATAATATATGGACGACTTGTGCCCTGACATTTGAAACTAAATAACCATACAATCGGTAATTTTTAGATAATGCCATCACAGAATCAGTATTATGTAACAAATAGAACTGGGCACAGGGCTTAATTCGTTTAATTTACTGTTTCGCCTGTCAAATGTTTCAACAATCAACATAAAAATACGATTTGGAAATGTTCAGAAAAATAATCGTGTCACAGATGTATAATTATGGTAGTGCCAAAATATACGCGGCTCCTGACATATCCCATCATGGTGACACTGGGCCAAACATGTTTTAGTATTTAGTGTGTTGGTATTGTGTTGGTACACAATAATCATGATAATTGTAATACATAATTGTAGCCACCAAGGACGTAGCCTACTGATTTCCATCTGTATCTGCTACCACTTACTTGTACGGTGTCACGTAATATTTAGCGACTTTATAAAATATCACATTGAATCAGCCGTACGATTGCCGTTTGATAACAATGTAAATATTCTTTAAAATGACCACTTGTAAATATGGTTATATGAATGTATAGTAATTTTACTAGTAAATTTGCAATCATTGCAGACACTGATCAGACTGCACAGATGCACAGGTCTCCAACATTTACACATTTAAGATGTCCGACTTTGCCAGATTGTTGTTATTTTCTTACATTGTACTAAATAATGCACGTCTGCATGCTTTGTTATCAAAGGGCCGTTCTAGTCGGAGGCGTGTAAATAATATAAAGCAAACGCACATGCACACATTAAACGCGTCTAAATGAGCCACTTCGAACAATAGTCGCAGGGTGTGGAGCGTCATTTAAAAAAAATGAAATGTTGTGATCGGAAGAAATTTAGTGTGTAAATCACCGACTGTGTTATAGTGTGCAGTTATGCAAAATACATGTAAGTACGCCACGGTGCTTTTCAGGGGCGGATCCAGGATTTCAGGTTAGGGTGGGCGGGGGGGGGGGGTGGTGGGGGACTTTTTTATTTAAAATAGTTTTACTATACTTTTGAACTAGCACCGTTTGTTCGTCTGGGGAGAGTGCTAGGTGGGTCCGGCAGTATGCCCTCCAGAATATGTTTGATATTTACACCCCATTTTGCTGCGTTATGGCGGATTTTAGAACAAAAATATCTTTACTCGCCAAATTTTAGGGGTGGGGGGGGTGGCGGGTTTTCCCCTACGTGAATCCGCCCTTGTTTTTAGCATGGCTGTTTCTTTGTTTACAAAGGCGCTGAATGTACTTTTTCTGAAACACAACAAAACTAAATTGCACATTTCATTTTCAAATTAATTATTCCCGACGAGAGAATATACTGTCGGTATTTTTATCGGGACATGTAACAATTATACAACCATGTATGTTACATCTCCACATTTTCCCGGCAATGGCGGTGGTGGCCAGTCGAGGGAATGGGGGTCGGCGCAGCATTTTCCCATAGACCTGCTACCTGCTAGTACGGGGTACATGTACATTAGCCCGTCCGCCAGTCATATTGGCTACACAGGAAAATGTTCTTCCCACTTTCTGAGATGTAAATTTAATTCCGAGAGTCGGGGGGAATGGAAGTCAATTTTTATTTTGTTTAAAAATGCCCGGGGGTGTCCGACTACCCTCTAGACCCCATCGGGCGCTGAAGTCATTGATATGTGCAGCCATAGGCCTATCCAAATTCTGGTCATTCATTTCTACAGAAATAAAATGCATTTGTTTCAATCACCGATACTATGTGCATATAATTTGCAATTTCCAACACCAGGAATGCCATTTATTTTTTTTGGTCTTTGGTGACGTATTGTCTAAATCAATAAATGACGTCACAATTAACTGTAAATGACGTCAATTCTGAAATAATTACAATGTATCTTTCTGACGACACACGTATATGAATCTATTATGGCAATGGTGGCAAATTACGAAGCCACAGGTCGGCTAATTATAGATTTAAAATCAATAGTTGTGTGTTTGTTTTGTTCACTACATGTACATATCATATTATTCTGATGAATGTTTGATAGTATACATACTAACACTTGTAGATACATTTAGTGTAACTTACCAGCAAATACAGTTTACAGCAAGCACAGTCAATGAGTCTATGAACACTCATTTCTACTGTAGGCTGTTGAGTTTCAGAATATTGTTTTTGAAAGGTGTCCGCATCAGAAAATGTAAAAAAAATGCAAATCAAAAATTTTGTCATTAAGGCCGGTTTTCACAGAGCGCGGCCCATATATTTTTATGTGTTTGCCCAAATAAATATTTAGGGTTATTACAATATATATTATTATATGACTGACAATTTCAACAAATGAGATTGTCCAATTTTGGGTCACATGATTGTGGACATGATATTCACCTGGATACGAGTCTGAGAACTATATTCGAAATGCAAATTACACATTGTCAACCTATGGGAAACCCTTCTTGTCTATAATCGTAGCCCACTGTACATATTGTAGACACAGATCAGCTTGTAAATCAATGTGCATTCCCAATAATAAATGTATAGACCATTAACTCGGAACTTCAGTCAATTACGTGTTCCCGATACAGGGCCGTAACGAATATGGGGCGAACTGGTTGGGGTACGAACATGCCATTTTAAAAATAAGCTAAATCAGCAAACTGTATCTGATCTTGGCATACACTGTTCGCCTTCGGTATAGAAAATGTGTACCGAATGTGACACAGGGCCGGAACGAGTAAGGCGCGCGAGTAAGGCGCGAACTGGTTAGAATACGAATCCATTTTTCCAATACCGGATTTTACCCCAAAGACTAACAACAACAACAAATATAGGAACGTATTTTATTTTTTTGAATTTTGGTCGTTTATTTCAATATTTCGGGTGGAAAAAAATTCTCGTGTATCTACATGTATTTATAAGACGCAGGGGCTTTCTGGGATACAAATCTGAGTAAAAAAAGTGCGACTTATAATCGCAAGAATACGGTATCGTGCGTTGTTGTATCATATACGTTCTGTATTATGGGTCATGTAATTAAATAATTATTGTCTTTTGAGTCGGTCGGTGTACACAAGATTTACGGACCATCAAAACGTCATATTCACTTCGGCCTTTGGCCTTGGTGAATATGACTTTCCCCAGGTCCGTAAATCTTGTGTACACCGACCGACTCAAAAGACAATAATTGTATAATATATATATATATAAAGCTGCCCTAATTGCTTGCCGCAATTCAAATATTCAGACTCCAATGTTGTACACCTGTGATTACAAATACTGACCAGTGTCCCGTCTTGTTTTCCAGGTAACATTCTACTGGGCCATCCAGGTCCCAAATGTAGTAAGTATCTCCCATTTTCTCCTGTTTCACATTTGTCACTGGAGAAATGGGGCTTATGGGTTTTGTGACCATTGTAGCTCCTGATTAAATAGCCCGCTCCTGTAGCCTGATAATGATCTATGTTGCTTGTTAGAAGCATGATGGGTGTTTCATTGATGGAATGACGAACAGTGCAGATTCTGATTAGACTGGGTGGATGCACAGGCTGATCTGGATCTACACTGGTCACAAAACCCATAAGCCCCATTTCTCACGGCCACATTTTTCTTGTGCTTCCACCTAGTCACCAACCAGTCTGTATTACACACTGCTGTGTACTTTCTTGTGATTTCTGACGGTAGTTGCCTACAGGATAAATTCTTATAAAATTCATAAATACAGTGTGTGGCTGTTTGTGGGGAGCATGTGAAAGGTAAATTTCAAGATGGGGTTCATCCTTATCGGAATCCCAATATCCCTGGTTGGACTCTGGTGCATTTTTGGCATTATGGCATGTGATAGTTTAATCCGGTTATACCCATTATAAAAGTATTATTAGTACTAATCATATTACTTTATGGAGTGGGGTTAAGTCACTCTGGTGTGGTGAGGACCTGGCACCAGGTCAGGTTATTCTAATTTTGGACTGAATAGATATTTTTTCTGTAAATATTCACTTCTGATTTTGGGATCCCCTCATGCCCTCCCTTACAATCCCTATGCTCAACGTCGGCAATATTAAAACGACGTGACGCTATGACGTGATATTACATTTCCTGCTATAATATCAGGTTGTGTGGCAGGTTCGTTGTTATCAGGCAACTCCCCGGTGAGCGGCGAGATTAAAATCACGGATTTTGGTCTCAGCAAGATAATGGAGGAGGATCACACGGCCCAGGACGGCATGGACCTGACGTCGCAAGGGGCCGGCACATACTGGTGAGTCCACTCGCACAAGTTTGACATTTTAAATCCCCAAAATATAAGTGCCTGTTTGTTGCAGGAAGGCTGCATCACTTACTGGTGAACAGCATAGGCATGAGTGAAGTGAAGAATATATTAAGCTAATTTGGACACATACCAGGGAGGGAGGGAGGGATGGGAGGAAGGAGGAGGGGGGGGAGGGGGGGGGGCTTGAAATTTAGGACCTTGGAAATTAAATTTAAAAAAAACACCAGCCAATGGGTGTGTAGTTGTCATTCGTCCATATTTTCATCCATATGCAACATTTGGGTTAATGTTTATGAGCAACATTTGAATTCATGATACACTTTTTGTTGTCTGTGCAGGCAGCATCTGCAAGAGTTCATGAGCCCCTGTTCACCATCTAAATGTTTGTTCTGGCATATCTGAGACAGTTCACTTTAAAACAATAATTGAGAGACCGTTATTTATATTTTGTTAAAACCAGGGGATGGATTGTGGCCTAGTCGTAGGAACACCCGACTTCCAATCTGGAGGTTGTGGGTTCAAACCTCGTCTTAGGCATCAAAAATACTTTCATAGTATTTCCAACCCACTGGTCTGTCGGATGAGACTTTAAACTGTGGTCCCGTCTCTATATGACCACAGCTATTCACTTTCACTTATTTTGTCAAAACCAATCACTCAACCCTGTTGTTGTTGTTGCAGGTATTTACCGCCAGAGTGTTTTGTGGTGGGGAAAAATCCTCCAAAAATATCTTCCAAAGTGGATGTCTGGTCAGTTGGTGTTATATTCTACCAATGTCTTTATGGCAGGAAGGTACGTTAGCATGTAGTATTTCGTATAATGAGGTCTCGCAGTAAATTAACACAGTGTAATAAAAACGATATTACACTAGTGTATTAAATATGCAACTTTGCTCGATATAGAATACAGGTTTGGTGGCCAGTACAGCTTCTAGGTATGACAATGTGCTTATGCAGTAATTATAATTAATATTTTTGACAATTTAATATGGTATTTATTGAACTCGTTGACTAATTTCATAAGAAACTCGGCATCTTGGCATAGCCTCGTTTGTTGCGAAATCAATAAACTTGTTAGTAAATATCATTAAATCATCACTCATGAAACACTTACTCCCCAAGATGTTTAGTGTTCACTCTCACCACAGTCAGTGCTTTCTGCATGCAGCATATTTATAATATTCAACATATGCTCTGGCTTATTTCTAGTAATATTTTGCTTGTGGGGGCACCTAGCACTAGTTCAGGATGTTGTGGTTAAGCACTAAATTTGCAAGTTCTCCCACACAGGTTCAGGTTGCTTCTACCCAGCCACCATCTGTATCTGTGGCTTTGGTTGGAGAATGGGGCCTGTGACATGTGTTTTTGGTTTATTATAGTATAACTGAATGGCTAGTGCTCTCCTACGGTCTGACACACCGATCTGATGGCACACGGTCGCTCTAACATTCGTAAATACATAATTCAGCATTCCACTAACTGATTTTCAAAATGTTGCCAGGGAGCTCCCCATGCCCACACTAAATAACAAGTCGGATACATACCAAATTGCAGTGATTTAGCTTTATCTGATCCTCTACTTTGTTTATTCGACCGATAATATACAACATATTCATGGAAAATTGATTATCATGTGTGTCCCAATCTACATTGTGAATCCACGTCCCCTCTACATATATATACTGGATCTGCCCATGAACTAACCTTTCTATTGCAGCCGTTTGGTCACAACCTGTCACAGGCGGCGATCCTGGAAGAGAACACGATATTGAAGGCCACGGAGGTGGACTTCCCCTCCAAACCCCCAGTCACTCCGGAGGCCAAGGTCAGTAACAATGAAGGTGGACTTGCCCTCCAAACCCCCAGTCATCCCGGAGGCCATGGTCAGTCTCCAAACCCCCAGTCACCCTGGAAGTCAAGGTCAGTAGACAATGGGGGTGGACTTCTCCAAACCCCCAGTCACCCCGGAGGACAAGGTCAGTAGACAATGGGGTGGACTTCCCCTCCAAACCCCCAGTCATTCCGGAGGCCAAGGTCAGTAGACAATGGGGTGGACTCCCCATCCAAACCCCCAGTCACCCCGGAAGCCAAGGTCAGTAGACAATGGGGGTGGACTTCCCCTCCAAACCCCCAGTCATTCCGGAGGCCAAGGTCAGTAGACAATGGGGTGGACTCCTATCCAAACCCCCCCAGTCACACCCGGAAGCCAATGGTCAGTAGACAATGGGGGTGGACTTCCCCTCCAAACCCCCAGTCATTCCGGAGGCCAAGGTCAGTAGACAATGGGGTGGACTTCCCCTCCAAACCCCCAGTCACCCCGGAAGCCAAGGTCAGTAGACAATGGGGTGGCAGGTTCCCCTTCCCCAAACCAAACCCCCAGTCATTCCGGAGGAGGCCAAGGTCAGTAGACAATGGGGTGGACTCCCCATCCAAACCCCCAGTCACCCCGGAAGCCAAGGTCAGTAGACAATGGGGGTGGACTTCCCCTCCAAACCCCCAGTCACTCCGGAGGTGAAGGTCAGTAGACAATAGAGGTGGACTTCCCCTCCAAACCAAACCCCCAGTCAACCCGGACCCGGAGCCCAAGGTCAGTAGACAATGGTGGTGGACTTCCCCTCCAAACCCCCAGTCACCCCTGAGACCAAGGTCGGTAGACAAGTCAGTAGACAATAGGGGTGGACTTCCCCGCCAAACCCCTAGTCACTCCGGAGGCCAAGGTCGGTAACGATGGAAGTGTACTTCCTCTCCAAACCCCCAGTCACTCCGGAGGTCAAGGTCAGTAGTCAATGGAGGTGGACTTCCCCTCCAAACCCCCAGTCACCCCGGAGGTCAAGGTCAGTAGACAATGGGGGTGGACTTCCTCTCCAAACCCCCAGTCACCCCGGAGGTCAAGGTCAGTAGACAATGGAGGTGGAGTTCCCCTCCAAACCCCCAGTCACCCTGGAGGTCAAGGTCAGTAGACAATGGAGGTGGTCTTCCCCTCCAAACCCCCAGTCACCCCAGAGGTCAAGGTCAGTAGACAATGGTGGTGGACTTCCCCTCCAAACCCCCAGTCACCCCGGAGGTCAAGGGGTCAGTCAGTAGACAATGGAGGTGGTCTTCCCCTCCAAACCTCCAGTCACTCCGGAGGTCAAGGTCAGTAGACAATGGAGGTGGAATTCCCCTCCAAAGCCCCAGTCACCCCGGAGGTCAGTCAGTAGACAATGGAGGTGGACTTCCCCTCCAAGCCCCCAGTCATCCCGGTGGTCAAGGTCAGTAGACAATGGAGGTGGACTTCCCCGCCAAACCCCCAGTCACTCCGGTAGTGAAGGTCAGTAGACAATGGAGGTGGACTTCCCCTCCAAACCCCCAGTCACCCCGGAGGTCAAGGTCAGTAGACAATGCAGGTGGACTTCCCTTCCAAACCCCCAATCACCCCGGAGGTCAAGGTCAGTAGACAATGGGGGTGGACTTGCACTCCAAAACCCCAGTCACCCCGGAGGTCAAAGTCAGTAGACAATGGGGGTGGACTTCCCCTCCAAACCCCCAGTCACTCCGGAGATCAAGGTAAGTAGACAATGGAGGTGGACTTCCCCTCCAAAGCGCCAGTCACCCGGAGGCCAAGGTCAGTAGACAATGGAGGTGGACTTCCCCTCCAAACCCCCAGTCACCCCGGAGGTCAAGGTCAGTAGACAATGGAGGTGGACTTCCTCTCCAAACCCCCAGTCACCCCGGAGGTCAATGTCAGTAGACAATGGAGGTGGACTTCCCCTCCAAACCCCCAGTCACCCCGGAGGTCAAAGTCAGTAGACAATGGGGGTGGACTTCCCCTTCAAACCCCTAGTCACCCCGGATGCCAAGGTCAGTGCGTCCATCATCGACTTCCGGCACATGGTCGTCTTCATGCAAACCCCACCCCCTCCTAACCCTCTTGCAATGAAAAGAGGGGAAATTGCTTTGTTCTATAGGTGCTTAACCTGTTTAACCATCCGTAACCTAGATTTTCAAATTATCAAGTTCATGCTTCCCATACATGGCTACTATCGTGTCCTACTATTTCTACAGTGTTTAGCCAAGTTACTTCATACTCGGTATACATGCACATAACAATCAACTAATGGTGTACATCAACAGTGACATACCATTTGACCATAAAGTGACATTGATCTACTTTTTATACACCCGTTTGAAAAAACAGGACGTATTATGTATTCATCTTATACGGGCGGGTACAGCTTGTCCACGCAATAACTTTGAGTTCTACTTGACGGATTGTAACCAAATTGGGTTAGGGTATGGGTTAGGCATGCATGTTTATCACGGCAAGACAAAGAAGCCTATTGATTTTCAAAGTTTTCTGATGACTCATCTCCCCTTGGCGGCCATTTTTATGCCCCACCACGATAGTGGAGGGGGCATTTAGTGTTGCCCTTGTCCGTCCGTCCCATCCGTCCCGTCACAAAACTTTAACGCTCGGGTAAATGTCTCATAATTTCTTCATCCTTCGACCGATCTGCTTCATATTTCACATACACATTGCTCTAATGGTCCTCTACCGTCCTGTGCCAAATCCACGTTCGTCCTGCCCCCGCCAAGCCCAGGGTCAAGGTCACATACTTGGTGCTTCAAAAACTTTAACGCTCAGGTAAATATCTTATAATTTCTGTTTTCTTTCACGGATCAGCTTCATATTTCATATACGCATTGCTCTAATGGTCCTCTACCGCCCTGTGCCAAATCCACGCTCGTCCTGCCCCCGCCAAGCCCAGGGTCAAGGTCACATACTTAGTGCTTCAAAAACTTTAACGCTCGGGTAAATATCTTATAATTTCTGTTTCCTTTCACGGATCAGCTTCATACTTCATATACGCATTGCTCTAACTTGTCTCTACTGTCAACTGTGCCACATCCACGTTGTCGTCCTGCCCCTAGCCTCCAATGAACCCAGGGTCAAGGTCACATACTTAGTGCTTCAAAAACTTTAACGCTCAGGTAAATATCTTATATTTTCTGTTTTCTTTCACGGATCAGCTTCATACTTCATATACGCATTGCTCTAATGGTCCTCAACTGTCCTGTGCCAAATCCACGTTCGTCTTGCCCCCGCCAAGCCCACAGTCAAGGTCACATACTTAGTGCTTCAAAAACTTTAACGCTCCGATAAATATCTTATAATTTCTGTTCCCTTTCACGGATCAGCTTCATACTTCATATACGCATTGCTCTAATGGTCCTCTACCGCCCTGTGCTAAATCCACGTTCGTCCTGCCCCCGCCAAGCCCAGGCTCAAGGTCACATACTTGGTGCTTCAAAAACATTAACGCTCAGGTAAAAAAAAAATTTCACTTGGAATTTGGCCTCATTTATTATCAAAGCGATATGTGGGGCATCCGTGTTCTATGAACACATTTTCTAGTTATTTTTCGCACTGAATCCTTGTCCACGCAATAACTCAAGTTCTACTTCAGACGAAGAAGTCTATTGAATTTCAAAAAATTCCGATGACTTATCTCCCCTTGGCAGCTTTTTTTAATTTTCTGACTATCCTTGTCCACGCAATAACTACTTGATGGATTGTGACTAAATTCAATATACATGTTTATCTCGACAAGAACCCTATTAATTTTCAGTGAGTTATCTCCCCTTGTTTACTGGCCTTGCCGTTGACGGGCGTATATTGTGACCTTCGGAACTCTTGTTTCACTTCACTGACCTTGCCTCGACTGCCGTATATTGTCACTACTGGCACTCTCGATTAGGTTTGCTCATACGGGAGAATATTTCCTTGTTTAACAAACACATTGTCTATTGAGAACATTGAATTGGTCATTGGCTATTCATACTAAAGTAGATCTGGGTGAGAAATATGTTGCTTGCAGTTTCCTGTAGCTTGTAACCAGCTTTACCTCTTAATTTTTGCAGAATTTTATTCGCCGTTGTCTACAGTACAAGAAGGAAATGCGGCCCGATGTGATGCTGTTGGCCAATGACGACTACCTTAAACCTGCGTCCCTCAAGTCGAGGGGAATGTGAGTAGGCTATCCCGTAGTTCACACACCACTGTGCTCCACTTGGTATGGGCGGTAGTCTGTTGGCCAATGATGATTACCTTAAACCCGCGTCCCTCAAGTCGAGGGGAATGTCAGTAGGCCATCCCGTATTCACACGCCACTGTGCTCCACTCGGTATGGGCGGTAGTCTGTTGGCCAATGATGACTACCTTAAACCCGCATCCCTCAAGTCGAGGGGAATGTAAGTAGGCCATCCCGTAGTTCATACACCACTGTGCTCCACTCGGTATGGGCGGTAGTCTGTTGGCCAATGATGACTACCCCGCGTCCCTCAAGTCGAGGGAATGTATGTAGGCCGGCCTGTAGTTCACACGCCACTGTGCTCCACTCGGTATGGGTGGTAGTCTGTTGGCCAATGTTGACTACCTTAAACCCGCATCCCTCAAGTCGAGGGGAATGTGAGTAGGCTATCCCGTAGTTCACACGCCACTGTGCTCCACTCGGTATGGGGGTAGTCTGTTGGCCAATGTTGACTACCTTAAACCCGCGTCCCTCAAGTCGAGGGGAATGTAAGTAGGCCGGCCTGTAGTTCACACGCCACTGTGCTCCACTCGGTATTGGCGGTAGTCTGTTGGCCAATGATGACTACCTTAAACCCGCGTCCCTCAAGTCGAGGGGAATGTAAGTAGGCCGGCCTGTAGTTCACACACACACACACACAAACCACTGTAGTCCACTCGGTTTGATCTACTGCAACAAATACTGGGCTTTATACTGGGTCATTGACTTGTGATCATCTAGCAGACTTTATACTTGGTCATTGACTTGTGATCATCTAGCAGACTTTATACTGGGTCATTGACTTGTGATCATCTAGCAGACTTTATACTGGGTCATTGACTGATCATCTAGCAGACTTTATACTGGGACATTGACTTGTGATCATCTAGCAGACTTTATACAGACTTTATACTTGGCCATTGACTTGTGATCATCTAGCAGACTTTATACTGGGTCATTGACTTGTGATCATCTAGCAGTCTTTGTACTGGGTCATTGACTTGTGATCATCTAGCAGACTTTATACTGGGTCATTGACTTGTGATCATCTAGCAGACTTTATACTAGGTCATTGACTTGTGATCATCTAGCAGACTTTATACTTGGTCATTGACTTGTGATCATCTAGCAGACTTTATACTGGGTCATTGACTTGTGATCATCTAGCAGACTTTATACAGACTTTATACTTGGTCATTGACTTGTGATCATCTAGCAGACTTTATACTGGGTCATTGACTTGTGATCATCTAGCAGACTTTATACTATGTCATTGACTTGTGATCATCTAGCAGACTTTATACTGGGTCATTGACTTGTGATCATCTAGCAGACTTGTGTTGGTGGGCTGATAAGCCCGTCTCATCCTTATACTATATTGGTCACATCCTTGATTCCTTGTACTAGATTTACTGATATTGATTTACTGATACAAAGCTTTGTGGTATATATTACAGACACATGGTTGAATGTAGTGGGGGTTACTAGTATAAAGCTTTGTGGTATATATTACAGACACATGGTTGAAGGTGGTGCAGTGAGCCAGAGCACGAGCAACCTCGGCACGTCGGCGAGCGGCGCGAGTATATCACAGTCGGCGAGCTTCAGTTTCGGAGACAAGATGACGTAGCTGTGGCTGTGTGGCTCCTTGCGCTCCGACTCTCGTCTCTGACTGACCGCCATCTTGTTTCCTTTACCGCAGTGTACAAGTAGATAATGGTGTTACCGGCTGAAGTTTAACAAAAATGTGGCTGTGACTGGAGAAATAGGGCTTATATGTTTTACAACCAGTGTAGATCCAGATCAGCCTGTGCATTCAGTCTGATCAGGATCTGCACTTTTGCCATCCCATCAATGAAAATCTTCCATGCTTGTAACCAGCAATATAGGTCGTTATCAGGCTACAGGTGTGCAATGTGATGAGGAGCTACACTAGTCACAAATGACATAAGCCCCGTTTTTCCAGTCTCTGCCACAATTGTAGTGGACGTTGTTGACCATTTTTAGTTCCTGGACATTCTGACTCCGCGGTCCTTGTGTTAATGGACGTCGGTCGACCAATATCAGTTGTGGAGATTTCAGGCTGGCCTCAAATCTCCGCATGTTTTGGCCAATAATAACCCAGTGTTTACTGTAAAACTACAGAACAATAGCCTCTGGTTTAACCCTTAGGATGCGGGAAACGTAAATTGTTGTCTCGTGTTGTTTTTTATTTTGTTGTCTTTCTCTATAAAAGCATGATTTGACTGCACTTCAGAATATTTATAATGCAAAGGATTCTAAAGTGTGTCAAACCACATTTTGATGAGAAAAATAGAAAGTAAACAGCAGACGACAGAATTTAATTCAGCATTGTAAGGGTTAAAAGGAAATAACTATTTGATGGAATTTCTTTATTAATCTACCGGTCATCAGGGCCGTAACCAGAGGTACAGGGAGCCGTTTCACTAAACTTCGTACGACTAAAATGTTCGTTTGTGCATATTTAGAATAGTATGTAAATTTTAATTGATGGATTTACATTTATTGAGCAAAGGCTGCATATGCAGCCTTTGCTCAATAAATGTAAATCCAATAATTGTATACATGAACACATTGTTAATGTGAAATTTTGCACTTGCAAACATTTTAGTCGTACAAAGTTTAGTGAATCGGCCCCCCATCCTGGATCATTGTTATATTCAATCTCTGTGCTATTATTCCAATGAACACTACAGACCACTTGCGAGTGAAGTAGATCCATATGTTGAGCTGTTCAACTCGGGATATCCACTGTTTGTGGATACAAATTAATTTGATTTAAACAGAGACTGTAAACAAGATGGCCGCCAGTCGGGACGATAACTGCCTGTATTGTAGGCCAACTTAAGTCTGTGATGGTGTATTGCCCGTATGGTTGAGTGACTGGCCTTTCACAGTGACGTGTCTGGCTGTGTTGGAGTATTATCAGGAGATAGCCTGTCCTATCGTCTTGTTCCAATTATTGACATACAATTAGAGACGATTACTTCCATTTCAGCAACTGCCTAATCTAGTTCCAAAATTGCTGTATCATTTTTAACTTTGTATATCATTGTTAAATATCAATAGCTCGAGAGCAAAAACATGAATATTTTATATTTAAACCGTGGCATTGAGCCGATTGAAATGAGTGGTCACAAAATATACATCCATACATTTATGTGGCTGTGACTGGAGAAATAGGGCTTATGGGTTTTTCAACCAGTGTAAATCCCGATCAGCCTGTGCATCCGCAGTCTGATGAGGATCTGTACTGTTCGCCATTCCATCAAAAAAAAGCACCTGTTATGATTCTAACAAGTAATATAGCACGTTATCAGGCTACATGAGTTTGCTGTCTGATCAGGAGGTACAATGTCACAAATCCCATAAGATTGATTTCTCCAGTCACAGCCACAAATAAGGAAAATATTGCTGCTTTAGTCTGTGCTTTTTCCACCATCGTAATACGATCCCACAAACTTAACAATGGGGTAAATGTCTTGTAATGACTTTGTTTTTCTGTGATGGACCATCTTGATATTCCACACATTCACATCTCTGATAGTCCTCTCAATCTGTGAAAATCCCACGACTCGTCGCAAAATTCTTGTTTTCTGTCGCTATGGAATTAGCTTAAATCACATTTATAAATATTTTTCTTGTCCTGAATTATAGCCGATATGATATGGCATGCTGTCTCCTGATTGGTTCCTATGGTTCGCTGTGGTGTAACGTTGTTGACAATGGCTGACTGACAAGTGTGATTGGTGTACATTTCTTCTGTGTGTGATGAATGTATATTTGTATAATTCACGGTTTCCTGCATGGGAAGGCTGTTGGGTCACGGTGATGTCTGGCTCACAAAGTCTGTGTTGCTTGCACGTCTTTAATTATTTCTGTTCATTTCTCTTGGTCGACTGCAACCAACTATTATAAATAAATTCTGAGCATGTGTTTCTTCTCGAGACTATGTTAGTCTGATTTGTGAGATCTGAGACGTGCTCAGTCTGCATGAATCAAACTTGTGTCAAGCTTGAGATTTGTGTCGCTGCTCATGAAGCCCGTGTATTGACATTGCCTCGTCTTCCAATGAATGTAGCCGTGTGTGTGTGTGAATGACGTTTCCTTATTCCTTCCTATACTTTGTGTGCATGTTCTACTGTGTATATGTGTAAATACCTACAGTTTATGTACCATCATAACCCTGAATAGTCGGACACTATTTATTCTGGGAAAAACTTAAATATATATCATGGTTTCTTAGGAGAAAAGGTGTCACATTATTCAGGGTTAGAGCGGTTGTATTAGCGCAATAACAGTATTGGGACAATGTGTGAAACGTGGTGTTCAAATATTTAGGGTTGTTACTTTAAACACAGCATCGAATGGCCTTTAAGTATCAATGTAGACAACAGACCAGTTGATCAGTAGTGCATGTATTGTGTACAGGGTGTAGTATAACATACACCCACGGCAGACTGCACTAGCTGGTTCCTCTCACCGTCTGTGCTGGCTGTAAACGACACTCGGTCCGTGTTCTGTGCAACGAGATGTTTCCCTGGAGGACGGCAAATAGTAATCCCCACTTCCTGCTAGATGAACTGGGCCGCATTATCATAGATACTTCAGTTCATGTATTACTCAACACCCCAAATTTGTTGTCAGTTGTCAAGTTTGTGGCTATTAATAATATCTTAAAATGTCCGTTTTTTCCACGATATTGTTTGGCAAGTGTTGCAAAATGGAAATGACTACAAAAACAAATTCTCTTAATTGGAGTGTTGGGCATAATATAAATTGGTTTGTTTATGATTTTGTCGTTCCATTCTTAATAGCCAGCATGCTTCGTTGTTTCTTGGATGAAATCCGAGGTTTATTTAAATTGTGATGTTTGCATCTGATGTGCTATAAATATTAGTATAAAATGTAAACAACAATTTTTTTTGGCTTCTTTTCAAACGTTTCAATGGCTGGGATTTTGGGGATCTTAATTGATTTCTAATTACCTCGTTGGTCAACCCTTAAAATGTGGGAGCTGAATGTGGTCATCTGCTGTTTTTCTTCTACTTTTACTTTTAAGAAGACATGTTTTGGC
Organism: Conchocele bisecta; assembly: GCA_029237695.1. Taxonomy (NCBI): domain Eukaryota; kingdom Metazoa; phylum Mollusca; class Bivalvia; order Lucinida; family Thyasiridae; genus Conchocele; species Conchocele bisecta. The sequence continues at coordinate 547,944 of CM055281.1, read as the reverse complement.
AGCAAATGAGAATTGTCTCCATTGGAGAATATTCTCAGTCGCTGTCAAAGCAATACCTGTGGTATGTGATATGGCAGAAAGCCACTAATGGAAGACGATTGTTATGTGCTGCCAAAACTTGTTTTTGTAGAAAGCAGCAGATTGCAAATTTCCCACCTTTTAATGTTAAATTGAGCAGCACACTGGATTATGCAGCTTGTGGACACGATAAATCATGAAAATGCTGCACATGGGTTTATCAGGCTGCGCCACTTTTACCCAAACGTATTAAATTGTCTAGAAATCCTATAATTTATACGACCAAATCTGGCTCCTAGAAAAGTGCTTCACACCTACAAATATGTGATACGTTCAGCAGATCTAAACATGACATTTGTCTGTTGGCAACATTCTGTGCTATTTTTTGTTTTATGTCAGGGAAAAAGTTGCAAAATTGTGTTGTTTCCTTCCAACTACATTGTATATGTAAATGTAGTACAACAAGCAGTCATTGAGTGGAATTTCCCTACCCTAGATGTAGTACAACAAGCAGTCATTGAGTGTGGAATTTCTCTACCCTAGACGTAGTTCAACAAGCAGTCATTGAGTGTGGAATTTTCCTACCCTAGATGTACTATGTAATATAAAATAACATCGGCTAAGTGCGATAATCTTGAATTTAGTGTCAAATATCAATTGGGAGTGGAATGTCATAACTTGAGTTGTGTCCGAGTTGTGTCGGTAATTGAGGTAGAACTCATTGGGAGGCAGTTTAAGCCACGGTACGACACAATCTGCCTTACGGCATCTGTGACAACTCGTGTGGCAGTTTGATACATGGGGGAACCGGATTCGCTTCCCTGTAACTTTGATGAAATATTGTGAGTCAAATACCCGTGGTTCACTGTCGTTTAATGTGTTACCTCTAGATGAACTGTTCCTTAATTGTGAGCAGTTGCACACACACACAATATTATTCAAAATATAGTCACAAATAGACTCGATTAATATATTTTGCATGTTTTTGGTTTTGGCGATTTTTATGACACTACCCCTTATTGTTCCTGTAAAGTGGCAGACAGTGTGTGCTATGCAGGCTGATCCGGCGAATTGTCACAAATATTGTTGTAAGATAACTTATGTTGGCCGTTGGTCAATTTGCCACACTATTGACTGTGTGATGAGCCCATGTCAAAATGCAGTGACTGGTTATTCATTATGTTTTGTTATAATTGTGGCGATTAATCGATTTCCAATTTCATGGCTGAATATATATTTATTTTTATGTCAATTCTTATTTTGGGATTTTCCCCCTAATGCAGCAGGTTAAATGCGGGATCGGTGGGTGGTGGTCGGGTGAATGTGACGGCGTAAATTAACGGCAGGGATTCCTCCTTATAGGAATCATGATTTGCCTAGTTTGGCCCTCAGAGTTAAATTGGGTTATTGCCCATTATAAAAGTAGTAAGATTATTACTGATCCTACTGCTTTTGGGTGGGGCCAAGTGATTCTGGTGTGGCGAGGACCTGGCATCAGATCAGGATTATTCTGATTTCAGGGCTGAATAATTAGTGTTGTTATTGTAAATATTCAGTTCTGATTTTGTGATTTTCCCCCCTTTTGTACATGTACTTGAACATGTACATGTACTTGTACAGGTAATATATGGGATTTAGTACTAAACCATTTGACCCGGCCTTAAATGACCTTAGCTGTTGATAGGCCGTTAAACCCTAACAAACAAACAAAAAACTACACAGGACTGAGATTAATAAGCCTTGTTTTGTCAGATTTCGACTCCGATAAATGAACCAGCTCATCAGAAAATCTAATCTATTAAATGTGTATCCAGTTTGTATACCATGTACCATGCTAGTGTTTTTAGTGTAACATAATTTCTAAAGGTTGACTTCAAAACAAGTGTGTATTCTAATGCTTGCAAAAAGCAACATGTGAAAGCTGCACAGATGATCAGGTCTATACTGTTGGCAAAGTAGTTAGGCAACTTCAGGTATATCCCAACAATAGTAGCATCAAGCCAATACCAGTAGCCGATTTCATCAAAATTGCTAAGCATACTTATCTAGCAAAGTTACTTTGAGGCAGTAATCATTTATTTTTCACAAAATATGTCGTATAGAACGAACGAATGCATACATTTGATGATTAAAAGTATGCAGAATTATTATACTGAATTTATTACATTATCACAGCCAAAATGGCTGTGATAACGTAATAAATTCAGTATCATAAAAATTAATATATTTATCCTTAAATTGAAAATTTCTCCCTCAAAGTATACTTTGCTAGATAAGTATACTTTGCAATGTTGGTGAAATCGGCTACAGATGTGTGGGTGGAGGTATTGAATTTGCAATTACAGTCCACACTCGTTACCTCAAACTACTGATAACTAAGGTCAAATTCATGGTCCCAAGTACATGTTTTCCTATAATAACTTGCAAACTCCTCAGTATTTTCATCAGTCTCTTGGACATGAGTAAATGAGTCGACTACTCGCAATACAATGGCTCCTACCTAGTCTGTATATGACCTTGTTAAAAGGAAATTAAACGCCATTCAATAAAAACGAACTACCTCTATAACATTTCCCCTAAGGATTAAAAATTATATCAGAGTGACGGCAAGATTTTGTCGTGTTTTGGTTCAGATAGTCCATTCTAGTCTAGGGTGTATTTTGATGTCATCTAGTGTAGATCCTTGCCACCATTATTCATTAATAAAGGCTACGATCAGACAAACCCGGGCTTGTCACCTTGGTAACCTGTGTACACCCTGACTGTGCTGCTCCTCTGTGTTGTCTTGGCTGGGTCTATATGGTTCACCATGCAGTCGGCAAACAATTTTCCTGACTATCGAGTTGTACAAGGCCATATAGCATGATCAGAATCTACACCGATTGGAAAGACAACAGGCCAGGGTTTGTCAGATCACGGCTACAGTATTTATCTTGTATTTGGTGTACAACTAGGGAGTTGACAATATCACATCGTTTCACAATATCTGTACCTGATGTAATACCAGCATGTCTGGCACCTGTTGCTTAAGTGTATAGCAAATAATATGTTGCGGTGCCTGAAGAAATGAGTTGCGACCAGTGTAGATCCAGATCAGCCTGTGCCTCCACACAGTCTGATCAGGATCTGCACTGTTCGCCATCAATGAAACACCCTGCTTCTAACAAGAAATATAGATTGATATTGCGCTACAGGCGCGTGCTCATTTGATTCAGAGCTACACTGGTCACACATCCCGTAAGACCCATTTCTCCAGTCACAACCACATATCCGATCTTAACACTGAATCTGACTGGAATTCCCACCTGGGGCTAAGTGATCCATGTAGTCGGGGTGTCCAACACCATATCAGGACTTTCAGTGCAGAATGTTTTTTAGTGGGATTTCAGTGCTGATAGTGTATATGACCTACCCCATACAGGTGTATATGACCTACCCATACAAGGTGTATATGACCTACCCATACAGGTGTATATGACCTACCCATACAAGGTGTATGACCTACCCATACAGGTGTATATGACCTACCCATACAGGTGTATATGACCTACACCATACAGGTGTATGGTGTATACGACCTACCCCATACAGGTGTATGGTGTATATGACCTACCCCATACAGGTGTATATGACCTACCCATACAGGTGTATGGTGTATACGACCTACCCCATACAGGTGTATGGTGTATATGACCTACCCATACAAGGTGTATGACCTACCCATACAGGTGTATATGACTACCCATATAGGTGATATGACCTACCCCATACAGGTGTATGGTGTATACGACCTACCCCATACAGGTGTATGGTGTATATGACCTACCCATACAAGGTGTATGACCTACCCATACAGGTGTATATGACCTACCCATACAGGTGTATATGACCTACCCCATACAGGTGTATGGTGTATACGACCTACCCCATACAGGTGTATGGTGTATATGACCTACCCCATACAGGTGTATATGACCTACCCATACAGGTGTATGGTGTATACGACCTACCCCTACAGGTGTATGGTGTATATGACCTCCACATACAGGTGTATATGACCCCTACACATACAGGTGTATATGACCTACATATACAGGTGTATATGACCTACCCATACAGGTGTATATGACCTACCCAATACAGGTGTATATGACCTCCACATACAGGTGTATATGACCTACATACAGGTGTATATGACCTACACATACAGGTGTATATGACCTACCCATACAGGTGTATATGACCTACCATACAAGTGTATATGACCTACCATACAGGTGTATATGACCTACCCATACAGGTGTATATACAGGTGTATATGACCTACCCATACAGGTGTATATGACCTACCATACAAGTGTATATGACCTACACATACAGGTGTATATGACCTACACATACAGGTGTATATGACCTACCATACAGGTGTATATGACCTACCCATACAGGTGTATATGACCTACCATACAGGTGTATATGACCTACCCAGTGTATATGACCTACCCATACAGGTGTATATATGACCTACACATACAGGTGTATATGACCTACCCTACACATACAGGTGTATATGACCTACCCATACAGGTGTATATGACCTACACATACAGGTGTATATGACCTACCATACAGGTGTATATGACCTACCCCATACAGGTGTATATGACCCGACCCATACAGGTGTATATGACCTACCATACAGGTGTATATGACCTACCTCTTGAATCGCCGGAAAACACCAGTCAATCAGTTGTAATATATGTGTAGTTCTGAAGTCGGTCGCTCACACCAAACAGAATTCTCAAAAAAAATCAGGCATGAGAATCTTCAGCACTGATTTTGTCATAATTTGCATTTTCAAAATGATTCAGAATCAATCTGGTATGCTCAAATTTGATACTGTTTACAAGTGGGATGAGGGAGTTTCAGTGGATTTTCAGATGTTTTCCGTGACAGCCATTCTCATGTCTGAAAAATAACATTATTTTATTTGGTTTATTGTACGGAAAACATACATACAGTAGTGATGCATTAATATTGAATAGTAAATAAAACACCGATTTCCATAAAACTTCTGAAGATAAAAAAAATATTGGTTACCGTCCTATATAGACGGGGCTATATAATTACAAGTGCTTATTCTATTCGTGCTGAAGGTTGTGTTACTGTCCCCCTTTAGATGGGTTTACATTTATATAAGCTACAAGTTTTTTTCGATGTATTTAATTCATCCAGGATAATCATGTTACACAATGGGAAAATTGTTTTCCAATGCCTTTGTGCCCCGTGTAGGCCCGATGCTCTGATCATCTGATCAGTGCCTACGCTCATCCTCGATGCTGTCTGATCAGTGCCTACGCTCATCCTCGATGTCATACACATTCTGATTGAAACCAGATGTAGTCTTATATTGGGTCTACAAAGCTCATGAGTGGGTGGCAGGTGGGAGAATGTGATGGGTAATTTAACAATCGGGGGTTTATCCTAATACTGGTTTGGCCCTCACATACATCTTTGGCATTTTGTATGCGACGGTTGAATCTGGTTATACCCCTTATATGAGTATTACGATTATCCGTAATAATATTTTAGAGGAAGGGACCAAGTGACTGGTGTGGTATGGACCTGGCACCAAGTCGGGTTATTCTAATTTCAGGACTGAATATATTTTTTCTCTGTAAATATTCTGTTCTGATTTTGGGATTTCCCCCTCAATGCAGCAGGTTAAAATGGGATCGAACCCATTTGCCCGGCCTTACAGGACATCTGTTGATAGTCCGTTAAACACCAATAAACAAACAAAACTGATTGAAACCTTCACTCTGCTCACGAGCGTTGCCAAGTCATTTGTTTGCGGCTTCAAGGTTTGAAGCTCAGTTGTGAACTGCGTTTGCCCGGATCAGACAGCGAGGATGCACAGGTTGATCTGGGACTAACCTGTTCGTAAACCCAATAAGCACTTTTATATTGTGAAGCATTACCGTGTAGACCAAACTGGAACCGGTGTTGTCTGCACGCTGGACTGGGTCTACACCGATGACAAAGGAAGCGAGGTCGGGTGTCACGGCGCAGCATCCATGTAATGTATGTGGCGGTCACTGGATAAATGGGTAATGAGATTTGTGACCGCTGTAGCTCCTGATCAAATAACATGCTTCTGTAGGTTGATAATGATCTATATTGCTTCTTAGAAGCATGACAGATGTTTCATTGATGGAATGGCGAACAGTGCAGATCCCGATCAGAAACTATGCATAGCTTCTCGGCATAGCTTCATTTCTTACGACTTCAGTAACTTGTATCATACACATGCTATTGTATCATCGCTCCTGTATGATCCTACAGCCATGTATGTGTATGTGTAGGTGGGAGTCGCCATGACAACCATGGGGCTCATTGCCATAGAGACCCGTGTAGCCACAGGTCGGGCTGTGCATTTTTGTAGTCTGATTAGTATCTGCACTGTTCGCCATTCCATCAAGGAAACTCGTATCATAATTCTAACGTGCAATATACATAGATATAGGTCATTATTAGGTTACAGGTGTGTGCTATTTGATCAGAAGCCACACTGGTCACAAATGCCATAAGCCCAGTGGCAGATCACATACAGAACAGTAGCCTATTTCACCAACATGACAAAGTATACTTATCCATCAAAGTACACTTATCCATCAAAGTACACGTATACTTATCCATCAAAGTATACTTTGAGGGAGAAATGTTCAATGTAAAGATAAATATATTAATTTTTATTATACTGAATTTATTACATTATCACAGCCATTTTGGCTGTGATAATGTAATAAATTAAGTATAATAATTCTGCATACTGTTAATCATCAACTATATGCAGTCATTAGTTCTATATGAAATAATGCATTTTGGGAAAAATAAATGATTACTCCCTCAAAGTATACTTTGCAATTTTGATGAAATCGACTACAGATCAACTACGTGTAAAACAGTTGAATCCATCCACTTATCTCTACATTCTACATTATTGCCAGTACCAATGTAATCAAATGTCTGCTATCACATCCAATATATGCATCCTGTTTGTCAGTTGCTACTATGCCACAGTGGTTTTAGATCAGTGTATATGTACACAAGTTCTACTTGCGGACATATGTAAATTTTGTCTGTGTACACTTGTAAATTTTAATTATGCACACGTGTAGATTCTGGTGTATACATGCGCTAGTTTTGATTGTGTACATGTGACTTTTAATTGTAAACATGCGTCTATTTTCATTGAGTATAGCTGTACAGCTGTTTTGTTTTTTATGTGTAAAGGTGTATAGTTGTTTTAAATGTGTACACTTTTGTTTTCATGTTAAACTGGTGTACCTTGTTTAATATTAAGTCATTAGTATATGAGGCACGTTAATCATGGTTCTATTGTGAGATTGTCCCACCACAGGACTATGCAGCATATTCGGCCAGCAATATGGAAAAGTCGCGGGAATACTGGACGAGGCCTTGCGGCCTTCGTCCAGTATTCCCGCGACTTTTGCAAGTCTCGTTTTGTTTGGTGGTTTTAGTATTATGAATACTAGCCCAGTTCATTCCGAGAGTAAATAATTTTGCTTGTGTAAAAATAGATGTGTATACCTTAAAGGTACACGCCCACTCAGTAGGCACAAACTGTTCTTTATTGGAATTAAATGTATAATTGTGTCACTATTCAACCAGTTCTAAAAATTACGAGTGCCGGCTATACAGATATGATTTAGTGGGTGGAAGGTGGGTGCAAGCGATGGGTAATTTAACGATCGGGGTTCATCCTTACCAGAATTCCGACTGGAGACCTGGTTTGGCCCTCACATACGTCTTTTGCATTTTGTATGCGACAGTTGAATCTGGTTATACCCCTTATGTGAATATTACGATTATTCGTAATCCTATTTTAGGGGAAGGGGCCAAGTGACTTTGGTGTGGTATGGACCTGCCACCAGGTCAGGTTATTCTAATTTCAGGGCTGAATATATTGTTTCTCGATGTAAATATTCAGTTCTGATTTTGGGATTTTCCCCCCATTTGTACATGTACATGTACAGGTAAAATATATGGGATTTAGTACTAAACCTTAAATGACCTTAGCTGCTGATAGGCCGTTAAACCCCAACAAACATCAAATGACCTTAGCTGTTGATAGGCCGTTAAACCCCAACAAACGTCTGATATAAAATGTATAATAATGCCAATCAATTTGTAGGGTATTGGTGAATGAATGTTTATTTCGCCATAAAATGTTTTGGATGATGTCTCCGATATAAAGAACATTTTGTGCCTACTGAGTGGGCATGTACCTTTAATTTTGGCCTTAGAAGTAAATGTTATTATGACCATCATTTGGCTGGGACTGGATAAATGGGGTTTATTGGTTTTGCGACCAGTGTAGATACAGTTCAGATCAGCCTGTGCATTCACAGTCTGATCAGGATCGGCACTGTTCGCCAATCAATGGAACATTTATCATGCTTTAAAAAGCAATATAGATCGTTATCAGGCTACACAGTGTGCTATTTGATCAGGGGTTACACTGGTCACAGATCCCATAAGCCCTATTTCACAGTCACATATATTTTCAGATTGAGAAAAACATGTTTCAAAATGTACAGTTGGATTGCTGTTTATATTGGTAGACGAAAAATATGGCTGACTCGGACTGGAGAAATGGAGCTTACATGATTTGTGAGCAGTGTAGATCCAGATCAAATAGAACACTCCTGTAACCCAATAACGATCTTATTGCTTGTTAGAAGCATGTGTTTCACTAATAGAATGTTGGAACAGTGCAGACCCTGAACAGACAGCGGATGCGCAGGCTGATCTGGATCTACACTTGTTGCAAAACTTAAAAGCCCCATTTCTCCAGTCACAGCTACAAATATTAAAGCATTATTATGCATAAATTTGTTATCAACCCGATAAATGGGTTGGTCGATTATGCTGGATTGTTGTGGGGTATCGGGGTGGGGCTGCTGTTGCGGAACATGCGTAACACTGGACACTTGTACATTACACGACCTGCAGAAAGATGGGTAGTTACAACAAGTTAACATTAGTCAGTTATTCTCATTACCAACTCTGAATGGAGATGTTGCACTACATGAGATTACATGTACAAACCTGTGTGCTAAGTTTCGACTTAATTGGCATATTTTTGTGCATTTTTCAAAATTAAATCCCAGGTGACAAGGCTTAGTCAGTGTTTTAACAAGTGTCGAACCAGGTAAGCGAAATAAACCTGGTTTTGTAAATGAAATAGCCTGTTAAATGTAAATGAAATAAGCCTCGTTTTGTAAATGAAGTCGGTCTTTGATTTGTAAATGAAATCAGCCTGGATTTGCAGATGAAATTAGCATTGTTTTATGTGAATGAAATACGTAATCAAAATCAGCCGTTTTCAGTAGTGAAACAACCTTAGTTATATAAACAAAATGACCCATGAAGTCGGCTGCATATTGTCACATGGCTCGAGTAAAATCATTGTGATCTGGGTGATTATTTGTGTTCCGCACCATCAGTCTAGATTCAGTCAATATTATGTATCCGATACATTGGCTGCATGACGAGTCAAATGATGATAAAAATAAATGAAAATATTTTTTAAAAATGCAACTAGTGTTTTGTGCATTTCCAACTTGTCTTCGACAGGTTATCCCAAATATGTGGTCAGTATAGACCGAGGTCAGGATGCACATTCCCACAGATCTACGTACTAATGGTGGCCAACTCTTTCTACTTGTGGGTGGTTGGTCGGGCAAACGTGAAAGTAGTAAGATTATCACTGATCCTACTGCTTTTGGGAGGCCCCCCCCCCCCACCCAAGTGATTCTGGTGCGAGGACCTGGCATCAGATCAGGATTATTCCGATTTCAGGGATGAATACATTTTTTTTTATTGTAAATATTCAGTTCTGATTTTGGGATTTTGCCCCCAATTGTACAGGTAACAGTACGCACATGTCGATTAATTTAAGTGAATCATGTATGTTCTATGTGTGAAAACCTACCAGAGATAATCTCGCTGATTCAGACTTGGCAGTGCCGGGTGCTGAAGTTTCACATCAATTTATCAGAATACAAATGTGAAGGTAACATACTATCGGGACTTGATTTCCACTTTGACTAAACCGAAATATCAACGTTTCCGATATCGATATATCGGGAGTAAAATACACGATCTCTAGGGAATTCGGCTGGGACCTCGGACGTATATCGAGATAAGCAGGTATATCAATGTAAGCGATATCGAGATAACGAGAATCAGCTGTATAATGCCCCCACCCCTCATAATAATTTTGTGTGGACCTAAACAAAGAAAACTAGAACTAGCATTGTTAAACGAAGCTAATCCCTCACTGGTAGCCTCAGTGATCTCGACCTTCGGCAGTTGGACGTGGGTCGTTTGCAAAACAAAGCACCATCACTAGACACATATTGTGGAGAAATATTATTCAAATCGGTGAAATGGTTCGTAAGTTATTGAATAAACAAAATGTACTTTAACATTTTTGCCTTATAAACGAGGTGAACACAAGTCCCCAGTGACCTTGTCCTTTGCGCGGTCGTACGTGGGTCATATGCAAAACAGTGGGTGGTGGTCGGGCGAATGAGACTGCCTAAATTAACGGTATTGGTTCCTCCTTATAGGAATCACGATTTGCCTGGTTTGGCCTTCAGGTACGATTTTATCTTTGGCTCTTTAGTTGCCTGTTAGTTGAATTGGGTTATTGCCCATTATAAAAGTAGTAAGATTATTACTGATCCTACTGCTTTTAGGAGGGGCCAAGTGATTCTGGTGTGGCGAGGACCAGTAGCCGATTTCACCAACATTGCAAAGTATACTTTGAGGGAGAAATTTTCAATTTTAGAATAAATTTTATTATACTGAATTTATTACATTATCACAGCCAATTTTGGCTGTGATAATGTAATAAATTCAGTATAATAATTATGCATAGTTTTAATCATCAAATATACACAATCGTTGGTTCTGCATGAAATAATGCATTTCGGAAAAATAAATGATTACTCCCTCAAAGTATACTTTGCTAGATAAGTATACTTTGCAATTTTGATGAAATCGGCTACTGGTGAAGCGGTTCACAAGTTATTATAAAATGAAATGTGTTACGTACAGACTAACACTACCGGTATATCCCCTCTTGCCTATTGGCGAGGGTATAATAAGCAGATGACGACAAAATGTAATTCAGCATTGTAAGGGTTAAACCATTTGTAAACTGTTACTAATGTAAGATCCTGCATTTATCTACCACTTGACGCAAAAAATGGCAATGACAGTGAATGGGTTTAACATCCCAGTAACAGCTATAGAGACGGGACCACAGTTTACAGTCTCATCTGACAGACCAGTGGGATGTAAATACTACCTAGTTAGTATTTTTCACGCCTAGGGTGAAGATTGGACTCGCAGCCTCCAGTATTGAAGTCCAATGCCACATCCCGTAGGCCACAGCCCATCTCTCAAACAATGGCAGATCTCCCACCTTCGACCTATATATAGAATACCAGGCTAGTGTCTTTTGATATGGAAGGTGTTCAAGCCAATTCCCACCCTTAAATATGAACCGAATCGGATCGAAAAAGTCTTGATATCAAGTTTATCAGGCAAGGCTAGGAAACGTGTAGGAATTCCTACCGTTTCCGAGCCGAGCCTGATAAACTTGTTATCAAAATACACTAGCATGGTATTCTATTAATCACGACACGTTTTATGCTGCAGGACGAGGAAATATGATGTAGATTTCATTGAAAAGAGCGCAGACTTCTTTACATTGCGTCATTCGGTAACGTCACGAGACCATAAAAAGTCAGTTTTCAATTCAACCTGGATATTCGTAATGCCTGATAGAACATTATGTTAACAGTCGGTACGTATTCAGCCAATACCAAGCTTGTTACCTGACTAGAGCAAGTGAACAGAGGCTCATGGATACCCCCGACCGCCGCCTGCACCGACAAACAAAAACTTTAACGCAAAGTAATTTGATCGCGACCTTAGACATGAAGTCCGCATGGGTGAAAATATGGATGATGATGATGAAGTATATGAAGTTTGAAGTCAATCCAACTTACTGCACAGATAATGGTTACGCGAAAACTTTAACGCAAATCTTAAGGACAAAAAATTGACCTTGACCTTGGACATGAAGGACGCATTGGTGTGGTATGGAATGAAAATATGGATGGTAAGAAAATATATGAATTTTGACGTCAATCCGAGTTTAAAACCATTACAGAGATAATGGGTACCCGACGGATGGACAGAATGACAAAAACTATATACCTCTCGACATACTTCGTATGCCGGGGGTATAATAAAATGGCAGCTCAGAGTTGTTCTTCTGATTGCACATTCCTGTTCATGAACGACTGTAAATGCCTGTTCATGATACATGATGTACAACGGCAGTTCCAGAAATCTGTTCCATAATAATACAGTACTGGAACTGTCTTCATCATCCACGATCTGCAATCATATCTGGCTGTGACCGGAGAAATCACGACCAGTGTAGATTCAGATCAGCTTGTGCATCCTCAGTCTGATTATGATCTGCACTGTTCGCCATTCCATAACTGAAACGCCATCATGCATCTTCTAACAAGAAGTAGATCTTTATCAGGCTACATGGGAGTGCGATTTGATCAGGATCTACACTGATCACAAAATCCATAAGCCCCATTTCTCCAGTCACAGCCATATATCACAACTCTTGATACAGATACGAAGTGTCCATTGGCACCATAACCCATTCCATGATGACAATACACCATTTTGTTTGTGGAAAATATTTAATCAATTTATTTTTAGCACTGGTGACCAAACCAATAAACCAAGCAAGTCCGACGACAGGCTCAGATAGTCCCGGCCACCACCTGGACCAACAAACAAAAACTTACACAAAATACAAAAACTATATACCCTTGTACCATAACCTGAAATATTGTGAAATCTAAAATGGAGGCCCCGTAGCGGATAGTAGACACCAATTCCTTGATAAAGGCCATTGGCCGAAACATTGGAAGACTAGGTCTGTGGTTAATGAAGATTCGTTCAACATATATACCAGTCGTTGTACTTCAATTCCTTGATAAAGGCCATTGGCCGAAACATTGGGAGACTAGGTCTGTGGTTAATGAAGATTCGTTTAACATATATACCCGTCGTTGTACTTCATATGCCGGGGTATCATTAATAATTAATTATCTCTGCCCTCAGTGATGGTCCATCCCCACACCAAGCCTCTGCAACTTCTTCAATAATTTCTCATTCTCCTCCCTCTCCTGGAAACACAACAAAGTACAATATAGAACCTCTCTAAACTGGACATCTAGAACAATATATTTGATTCTTTTTGATGGGTTTCACTAATTTATTTCGACTGCTAATGGCTTTTCATGTTGGCAATTAACACAAACATGTCTTGGCACACTCACATACCTGAATTACAGAGGCATCTGTAAATGCGACACCCTGGGTGTCTGGTTTAGAGAGGTTCCCTTTTAGAAAACTAGGATAATCTTGCCTGGTACCATTATTACACCAGATCATAAGTTAGAATTGCGGGGTAATGTATATGTAATATAGAGCTCTGTTGTTAGCCCTAGGTGTAAATCCCAGTATAATTTTGAGTCACAATTTGAGCCAGACTAGTTACCAGTACAAGTTCCTCGTGTAATATCGAGCTGTTGTTAGCCCTAGGTGTAAATCCCAGTATAAGTTTGAGCCACAATTTGAGCCAGACTAGTTACCAGTACAAGTTCCTTGTGTAATATCGAGCTCTGTCATTAGCCCTAGGTGTAAATCCCAGTATAAGTTTGAGTCACAATTTGAGCCAGACTAGTTACCAGTACAAGTTCCTCGTGTAATATCGAGCTGTCGTTAGCCCTAGGTGTAAATCCCAGTATAATTTTGAGTCACAATTTGAGCCAGACTAGTTACAAGTACAAGTTCCTTGTGTAATATCGAGCTGTCGTTAGCCCTAGGTGTAAATCCCAGTATAAATTTGAGCCACAATTTGAGCCAATAACTAGTTACCAGTACAAGTTCCTTGTGTAATATCGAGCTGTCGTTAGCCCTAGGTGTAAATCCCAGTATAAATTTGAGCCACAATTTGAGCCAATAACTAGTTACCAGTACAAGTTCCTCGTGTAATATCGAGCTCTGTCGTTGCTCGTTACTGATTCGGCTTCTGTGGTGAACCATCAGGCACCTGAAACATATTTGCGGCTGTGACTGGAAAAATGGGGCTTGTGTATTTGTGACCAGTGTAAATCCTGATCATATAGGACACGCCTGTAGCCTGTTAATGATCTATATTGCTAGTTAGAACAGGTGTTTCATTGATGGAATATTGCATGTTAGAACTGTACAGGCGTTTCATTGATGGAATATTGCATGTTAGAACTGTAACAGGTGTTTCATTGATGGAATATTGCATGTTAGAACTGTAACAGGTGTTTCATTGATGGAATATTGCATGTTAGAACTGTAACAGGTGTTTCATTGATGGAATATTGTATGTTAGAACTGTAACAGGTGTTTCATTGATGGAATATTGCATGTTTGCATGTTAGAACTGTAACAGGTGTTTCATTGATGGAATATTGTATGTTAGAACTGTAACAGGTGTTTCATTGATGGAATATTGCATGTTAGAACTGTAACAGGTGTTTCATTGATGGAATATTGCATGTTAGAACTGTAACAGGTGTTTCATTGATGGAATATTGCAGGTTAGAACTGTAACAGGCGTTTCATTGATGGAATTGCAAACAGTGCAGATCCTGATCAGACTGTGTAGATGCACAGGCTGATCTGGATCTACACTGGTCGCATAACCTATAAGCCCCATTTCTTCAGTCACAGCCACATATCTTATTGACATTGTATGTCCATAAAACATAACACATCAATTTTCAACTGGGAGAAGCCATGTGATTTTGTACCCAAGAAGGTGTGCAATATCTCGTGAAAATATATTTTCAATAAATGACATCGAAAGTTGACGAAATGTTCAGAGCAAATGCGAAATAGTATTCTGCATTTGTATGAAAATTTAATAAATTTTCGACTTCATTTGCAGATAATACGAGGGTGGGTCAATAAGTAGTGTCACTTGATCATTATTTATCAAACAATTCGTGGAACTTGAATAAAATTTGGCACTTGCATTGAATAACGTCATCATTAATGACGTGGGTAAAGTTAAATAGAAGGAATAGGAGGGAAAACAACCGCAGAAATGCACCATATGTGGCAGCGCGTTTATAGGAAGCCAGTGCTACTTTACCAGTCTGTCAGAAAATATGTGGCTCCTTTCAGTGGCGGACGGGAGAATACGAAATATGGGAACTGCTGATTTCAATAACAGACACAGATAACGTTGAGAAAATGATAGAAATAAATGACATAGCCCAAACTACATCCTAATGAAAATGAAACCTTCATGTCGTTCATCGAGGTTAATGAATGTGTAGTTCACAAGTTAGTCGAGTGAATGCGACGATTTGAACCCGCATTGACAAGAAAATATTTTGCAGAAACTGGGAAAGTATAAACTTCTGACACGATTCCGATTCCGATTGTGTCATTATGGGGAGGGTGACTTTTTTGTTATTGATAAAAAAGTACTAACTTTTAAATAGTTTTTAGATTTAAAAGTTCGTCGGCAGCAAAACGTGGAACAGACAGTAAGTCACACATCAATGCCGGTTGCGGTTGCTTAGCAACAAATATTGCGGCATGGCAACAACGGGACTATTCTGTCATAGACCACACAAGAGAGTACCATGAGGAATATAGAACGATAAGTGTAGTTTTAGACATAATTATAGTTACATATCATGCGGCACTACTTATTAACCCACCCTCGTATAACAGTTTCTGTAATTGGGTTTCATGAAAAATCACACAATTGACACGAGGAAACTAACATGAGCACCATGAACACAGGGATGAACATTTATAATGGGCATAACCAGTTTAAACAGACACGAGGAAACTCACATGAGCACCATGAACATTTATAATGGGCATAACCAGTTTAAACTGACACGAGGAAACTCACATGAGCACCATGAACATTTATAATGGGCATAACCAGTTTAAACTGACACGAGGAAACTCACATGAGCACCATGGAACAATTTACAATGGGCATAACCAGTTTAAACTGACACGAGGAAACTCACATGAGCACCATGAACATTTACAATGGGCATAACCAGTTTAAACTGACACGAGGAAACTCACATGAGCACCATGAACATTTACAATGGGCATAACCAGTTTAAACTGACACGAGGAAACTCACATGAGCACCATGAACATTTACAATGGGCATAACCAGTTAAACTGACCACGAGAAACTCACATGAGCACCATGAACATTTACAATGGGCATAACCAGTTTAAACTGACACGAGGAAACTCACATGAGCACCATGAACAAATTTTATAATGGGCAATAACCAGTTTAAACTGACACGAGAAACTCACATGAGCACCATGAAACACGGGTGGATGAACATTTATTTATAATGGGTATAACCAGTTTAAACTGACACGAGGAAACTCACATGAGCACCATGAACATTTATAATGGGTATAACCAGTTTAAACTGACACGAGGAAACTCACATGAGCACCATGAACATTTATAATGGGCATAACCAGTTTAAACTGACACGAGGAAACTCAAATGAGCACCATCAACATTTATAATGGGTATAACCAGTTTAAACTGACACGGAAGAAAACTCACATGAGCACCATGAACATTTATAATGGGCATAACCAGGATTAAACTGACACGAGGAAACTCACATGAGCACCATGAACATTTATAATGGGCATAACCAGTTTAAACTGACACGAGGAAACTCACATGAGCACCATGAACACGGGGATGAACATTTATAATGGGTATAACCAGTTTAAACTGACACGAGGAAACTCACATGAGCACCATGAACATTTATAATGGGTATAACCAGTTTAAACTGACACGAGGAAACTCACATGAGTACCATGAACATTTATAATGGGCATAACCAGTTTAAACTGACACGAGGAAACTCAAATGAGCACCATCAACATTTATAATGGGTATAACCAGTTTAAACTGACACGAGGAAACTCACATGAGCACCATGAACATTTATAATGGGCATAACCAGTTTAAACTGACACAAGGAAACTCACATGAGCACCATGAACATTTATAATGGGTATAACCAGTTTAAACTGACACGAGGAAACTCACATGAGCACCATGAACACGGGGATGAGCACCGGCTCAGTGGTCAGGTAGTGGAGACAGTTCCTCAACCAGCCGGGCTGCTCCATCCAGAACCGCGTGTATGCCCGCGTCGGTTTGTCGTGCCCGAATGGTCCGCAGGACATGCCCGGTACCTCGGTTAACCCCATGTTTACTGGGGACGAGCTAGGGAATAATACACAAAACCCATGGATCAAATATAAAATGGTGCAATTAGAAACTACCGTTACTCCCATCTTTACAGGGCATACACTAGGGAACATAAAATTGTCTGATTTTATCAAATAAAATGTGTTTGGTTGGTATGGATCATTTGCACATATAAAAGTTAAGCGTTATATGTCAGTTTCTAATGCAAAACAGTAACTGATTATTGTGAACTAGTTTGATAGTGTTATAGAGGCCGAGGAACTTTACTAATAAATTTGTGGGGGCATACAAATCAAACAATCAGATCCTGTTGACAGAAGCATACCTGCCAATAACGATGGACATGGGAGGGATCAGGAGAGCCAGGCTGCCAAGGAGAAACGACGAGAAAAATGCTGTGTTTCTCGACTGGTTCCAGCGCTTTATTGGCGGCTTGCACGTCCGGGAAACAATCATGTAGTTAACGTAGAAGAATATCAGGTTGGACAGCAGGCCAACTAGCGGCATCAGAGGACAAGCGATCGTCCCCACCTACAAATGGTAACAAACAGATAGGCGATGAAATTACCTACTTTCTTGCCCGGTTTAGTGAGGTTTCACTGTAAATCAGGCATTTGATCATTCTGAGCCATAGTTGTGTGCTATGCGATCATGAACAGTCATTATCACCGGAGATAAATGACCAAGAAATTCATGAAACATAAGACAGCGTGTGTTTTCTTGGTGTCCGGTTTAGAGAGGTTCCACTGTATGCAATATTTTTCATATACGACGTCTGAAATTGACACAAAATTCAGAGCTCATGCGGAATTAAATTCAATATCAGCAGAATATAGCGGTAAGTCTTAGGGAAGTTCATTCCAGAGCCAGGTGCACAAACAGCGGCATATTGAGTTTGTTCAGGCCTTCCACTTTTCGATGTTACATCATCCAGAACACTTGTAATATAATACTTGAGAATAATTCCAGCACAAAAATATTTACACAATTCCCTAACATTTGATTGGTCCGTTGCAAGTCTCCGTCCAAAATTTATATCCCAGTAAACTCCATGCCGAACTACTTTCCGTAACCGTCAGGCGCAGTTAAAATAATTCTTAAGAAAACGGAAAATAAACACATTTTCTTGATGAATTTATTTCAAATGCTGGAATTATAAGGAATGAATGGCCTTTTTGTTGAATCTATCGGGGATATAAACTTGGAAAAGTCGCAGGAATACTGGACGAGGCCTTCCGGCCTTCGTCCAGTATTCCCGCGACTTTTCCAAGTTTATACCCCGATAAATTCCACAAAAAGGCCATTCATTCCTATAATAAGCAGGCTTGCAAATACACCTTGTTCTAAACGACAATGGTCACCACTTCAAGTGAAAAAGAATAAGAAATACAAGTTTACAAGAGCAGAGACACTTGACTGTCCTTAAATGAACAAAGAAATTAATGCAAACTTTCAACACAAATCTCATTTCATCTACTGTCTGTTTCACGAAAGCTGCCCAAATTTTACGGCCATATAAACAATTCAAAAACAACATTTTTTTAGATAATATTAAACTAAAGGAAAATTTAAGAATGAGCCTTCTTTTTATTTCGTGAAATTTGGTCAAATATTGGTTTTATTATGAAAAAATGATTTCTCTATGGGAATTTAACATGGGGGAAAAAGAGGTAGAGGTGTGTGGGAGGAGCTAAAAAACAAAACATTTTGGAAATCGACTCCGAAACCTAGCTAGATCGCTTGGAAATGATCTAACTAAGAAAACAAAAGTTAAATTTTGAAAATCGGTCCAGGATTACTGAAATTCTAAAAAAAATCCCCATGTTAAATCCCCATCATGGGGAAATTGTTTTTTTCGCAATAAAATCAATATTTTACCAAATTTCACGAAATAAAAAGAAGGCTCATTCTTAAATTTTCCTTTAATTTAATACTATCAAAAAAAATATTGTTTTTGAATTGTTTATATGGCCGCAAAATTTGGGCAGCTTTCGCGAAACAGACTATAGATCTTGAGCATTATGAAGCCATGATAATGTTACCAGTCAATGTGACTAATCAGCTAACAAAGGTCTAATCAGGATCTAAGTCGTTTTCATTCCAACCCAGAGACATTGTAGACTTTCAAGTCAAAGTCAAGGATACTTCTTTGTAATTGGAGCCACTCTCATCTCTAGACAAATGTATCGAGTATGAATCTGGAATATGTGCTCAGTAAGTTTTATAAGCATATGTTCACGGCCGTCATAGATACATACCCAGGGATACCAGAGATACGTACCCAGATCAATGCCTGCCTGTAGATCAGAACAAGGACCTCCGACGATATATTGAACTCTGCCTTTTCACGTTTCCAGAAGTATGTAGTAAACTCCATTGATAGCTTCACGCCAGACTGAAATGGGGTTTAATGTCTGTTGGAACAAGGCGATCGCCAGCAAGTGTCTCATCTACTATGTGCAAATATCAGGTCAGCCAAATGACCCTGGATGGTTAGGTATCAATGTAAGGAAGCAAGTGATGAAGTTTGATGAACATCCGACTAACATATCAGGAGATACACAAAATTTGGATGTACAGTCGAACCTGTCTTAAGAGACCACTCAGCGGAGAATAACTTTTTGGTCTCTTAAATGTACATGCCACACAGCAGGTTACACTGTACTGACATGCCTTATGAGCCATTTGTCTACCCACTAACGAGTTATTTTTAATTACGGCGCATGTTAATTGGTGTTAAATCGCATTTTATATGCCGCGACCAGAAAGGGTATTTTCCGACTATTTTCCGTGCTATTTTTACCAATACGCGTCACGTGGCACGGTCAATCATATCACATCTTTGACATGCGTAGTGAAGTATCGGAAGTTGAGAAGAAAAATCTCTGTTCGAGTCCGAATCTAAATCTCCATGTAACTCTTTCCATTTGGTGATCTGGTCGCCAATATTAACTACTCTCTCTCTGTACTGCCTGTCCCTCAGACATTTCGCCTTTTTTTTGGCCGACGCCATTTCATACAATTTCCGTCCTGGACGTTTCGACATGTTGATATTCTTGTTTACATATTGGGAAGCCTACTGGCGCGCGTAGTATACTGCGCATGCGCACCGCAAGCCATGATGTAAAAGTCGTCGTCCCCGCACATTATCAAAATAGACTGTTACCGCCGCGCGTCGCTAACAGTAAATTGATAATTAATAAATGATTATATTTGTATAGCGGGCACTCGTAATTTTTAGAACTGTTGGAATAGTGACATAATTATACACTTATTTCATTCCTATAAAGAACATTTTGTTCTCTTAGGTGAGGTGCTATATAAAATTTTTTTTTTTTATTTATTTCAGTGAATACCAATATATGTACCTGTATGTACATAATAAAATTCCATATTAAATTTGAACCCCTTCATTTTTCTGTATTGAAGTCTCTATTGGTGCACTGAAGATAACATAACGTTCTTCGTCACCTGTCACCCATAACTGGTTCCCGTTTATATATTTCCCTTGAATACGATCTGCTTTAGGATAGCGCATCAACCAAAACACAGGGAACCAGTCCATTTGTGACACAAATCACATGACCATAGGGTTTTCTCCGATGTCATCAAATCATGTCCATTGATCGTATCAGTTTTCGTACTCGTAATGTGATACAGGAAATGTATTAATAGAACAAGGTATTTGCACGGATCACAAATGTACGGTCAATACAAAACAGTCCAAATATGGTTTGAGTTTAATAAAATAGGCATGACTGATGATTTGTATTCATTTGTCATCCACGCGTAATTGAGTGGCAGCGTTAGTCATTCATTACCTGTATAAATCACAGGTGAACACCTTGAAATCAAGGTGTTCCGAATGTGCAGATCACGCGAGTCCGCAAGCTGTGACGTATGGTGGATGAGTTGATCAATGGGCGAGTTGAGTTGTCACCCGGAAATACGGAAATGGTCGCCGAGTTAAGGATTTTAATGTTTTGGGACCGGATTTTCATGGTTGCTGGTCGTGTTACAGAGGTGGTCGCTTAGTTAAGTTACATTAACGCTTAAAATGTCACGTGAGGAGCTGGGACCGGTCGTTTAGCACAGGAAGTCGCTTACTTCGGGTGGTCGTAAGGGCAGGTTCAACTGTATGTCACAATATTGATAAACGTGACCTACGTTTCAAGAAATGTAGGTCAAGGTCACTCAAAAGGGTGGTTAGGTATCGATTTAAGGAAGCAACTGCAGAACTTTGATGAACAACCAATGTATCAGGAGAAAAACGAAATTTGGATGTAGTTCCAAATTTTGAGACATTAACTATATTTTGGTCATTATATATATGTGGCAGGTCAAGGTCAGCCAAATGACCCAGAGTGGTTAGGTATCAATGTAAGGAAGCTACTGATGAAGACAGGCGAACATCTATCTTCAGTCGGTGGGACAAAATGACTTACATGCATCATGGTGTCCATTATTACGATCTTGTACATTTCCTGGCCAATAACGGTGCCAGTACATCCAACCGTCTCCTACAACACCGAGACACAAGTGACAGTGAATGGGTTTAACATCCCAGCAACAGCTAATGTCATTTAGGGACAGCACCTCGATCTTAAAGTCTTGTGAAATGGAAATACTATGATGCCTAGCAAGGTTTAAACCCACAACCTCTGGTATTGAAGTTCAGTACTCTAACCTCTTAACAGCAACCCATCCCTACAGCATAGAGAATATGTGGCTGTGAATGGAGAAATGGGGCTATGGAATTTGTGACCAGTGTAGATCCAGATCAGCCTGATCAGGATCAACATGTTCGCCATTACAATGAAACACCCCTCTTGCTTCTAAAGGAAACTATAAATCATGATTAGGCTACATGAGTGTGTCCCATAAGTCACATTTATCGTCACAGCCATATCAGAAGGCAATAGCAAGATACAGTTTAACTTCTCTAAAGCGGACATACTGGGACGTCCCCATAGTGTCCGTTTTAAAGAGGTCTCAATATAATTCAGGTGAATCCGCAATCTGGGATGCGTATGTGTGCATTGCAATCGTGAACATACACTATCCTGGAAGAAGAAAAATTGCAGTGAAACCAAACAAAATTATACATACTAGGATTTTCCTTGTTTCTACTATTAAGAGGTTTCACTATATCTTGATGTTGCCTTCTGAGAGATAGACATGTTATACGGGCCATTTGTTGGCCATTCGTAGGACTGTATAATATTGTGATTTGATCACGTATTAGTCGATTTAACCGTTTTAAGTTTCCGTCTAGTACATTGTTTTATTCCATTGCCCGCTTATTGACGTCTTTAACAGTTAGATTGATTATGTAACTTACCGAGGATATAGTGTTGTACAGAGATGTTATAAGGGCGAACAAGTTGGCCATTCGCAGGAAGAAGATGCGGGTGAGGGTAATGTTCATCTCGTCTCGTCCACTCGCATACAGCTCCATCTTGGGTAGCTGTAACACAGGTACATATTTTACTTTGTTTTACTTTATAGTAACACAGGTAGATGTTTTACTTTAACTATTCGGTGTCGGATATGCCAAGAAGATGAAGAAACAGATGAGAAAAAAGTTTAATTGTAGATTTCAATCATATTTCAGAACCCAAGTATACATCTAAATTGCCTATAAAATATAAGGATTAGTAAAATAATTGTTTTAATAACATGTAATGTTGAACTATATTTAATTAATTACACTGGCTTTTATAATGGGATCAAATAAAATGGTGTGATCGATTTATATGTCAGTTACTGTGCATGCAGTGACAAACCCAGTTTATACTGTGCATGCAGTGACAAACCAGAGACTGGATATCGGAGACACATCAACTAAGACACAGTTACTTTAAAGGCACTGGATCTCAGATATTCAATATGTGTTTTATGCCCTGCAAATGACATATATTCAACCAACAACAACGTTTAATTTGATTGTTATATTCAGTATTTATTATATATGTATTTTCGTTTACCATTGAAACACAATGGAACGAAAGCCGTCAATATGTTTTCATAGTGACGTCGCCCAAGTTCATATTGGTTAGTGCCGAAAATACGTTTCACCTTGTAAAATATTTGTTTAAATGTAATCAAACAAACTTATTGATTTATATATGCCAGTTACTGTGTACGAAGCGACAAACCACATATTGAGATATCTGAGACATCATCTGAGACACAGTCACTTTAAAGGCTCCGTGTCTCGCATGATGTCGGAGATATTCAATGTAGCTGTTCTCTTTATTGACTACGCAATTGATTGAATTCTGTTTAAAAGTCTGCTTAACAACAACGTCATAAGACACACAGTGGTTGATCACAAATAAATTCCCACCTGTTTCACTACACCGGGAACCAGCGAGTTGATCAGGCTAAACACAATCGTGGTGCCGTAGACGCTCAGGAAGTTGGTTCCCCCTTTGCCGGATCCCTGTACATATATGGGACTGTGACGGGAGAAATGGAGCTGATAGGCTTTGCGACCAGTGTAGATCCAGATTAGCCTGTGCATCCGCAGTCTGATCAGGATCTGCACTGGTTGCCATTCCATCAGTGAAATACCTGTCATGTTTCTAACAAGCCATATAGATTGTTATCAAGCTACAGGAGTGTACTATTTGATCCTCATTGTAGATTATGAGCCGGCTCTTAATGAGATGTCTCGTCAAGAACTGCACCATTTGTGGATATGTTTTAATTTCAACAAGATTCACCCCATTTCTATATATTGGAACAGTCTCAAACTTAACATGAAATAGTCTATGTTTAATAGTTAATAAAATGGTCAAACATGTGAAATTTATTTTGATGTACATATCGGGAAATATTTACACCTTCCATAAATTCATAATAGTGACGCCCATTCAACATATTGTGTTTATATCCCAATGCATTACATTATCCCCATGTGACACGTCACGTTGGTTGGTTAAAGCTTGTTGGACGTCAATATCTCGACGTCACTGTCAATAAGGTCACGCTATTGACAGGCAATGTCAGTTCCATGAAGTGTGACAAAATGATATAAAACAAGATGATTCTTAATCTTAACGCAATATTTGGTTATTTACATTTTGTAACTATCAGAAAATTCTATTATAATGTAAATAGCGCTCATCTACCTATCAAGGAATCTGCTATAAATAGAACGCCTAAATCTGGCAGAGTAGGACAAACATGGAGTGTTACACACTCTGGGCTGCAGTAAATGCAGTTTGCATCATTCTGGACTTACACTGATCATTATGAAAGTTTACTGATGCATGTATTTGTCACACTATTGGAAAAATGCACATTGGTGACGTATGTGCAGATGAGCGCTATTCAAGTAATAAAACCATGGGCTATTGTGTTTACTGTGGGTAGCAACACATATGGTCTGTTTCATTGTTTGTTAGTTGGTATTTAATGGCATATCAACAGCTAAGGTAATTAACGGCTGGGCCAACGTGTTCGATCCCGCATTCAACCGGCTGCATTGGGGCGAAAATCTCAAAATTAGAACGGAATATTTATATCGAAAAAATATATATTCAGCCTTGAAATTAGAATAAACTGACTTATCAGGTCCATACCACACCAAAGCCACTTGGCCCTAACCCTAAAAGTAGTATGATTACAAATACAATGTAATCATATTACTCATATAAGGGGTATAATCAGATTCAACTCTCACATACAAGAAAGCCAAAGACGTACATGAGGGCCAAACCACGTCTCTGGTCGGGATTCCAGTAAGGATGAATCCCGATAGTTAAAATACACATCGCATGCTCCCACCTGCCACCCACTTGGTCTGTTAAGCACATCGAGTCCGAAGGAATCCTCGCAAACTTTAAACAGACCATATGTTTTTCGTACCACAGAAAACTCGACAGCCCATAGTTTTATTCCTCAATTATAGACTTACCTGATTTGGTATGACCTTCTCAAAGTTGACGTAGACCACGAGGTACACAATGGCCAGACAGCCTCCGCCAATCAGAAATCTGGATAAACACGAGACTAATTGATTATTAATTATGACCGTGACTGGAGAAATGGGGCTTATGGGATTTGTGACCAGTGTAGCTTCTGATCAAATAGCAGACTCCTGTAGCGTGATAATGATTTGTTGCTTGTTAGAAACATGATGGGTGTTGTATTAATAGAATGGCAAATAGCGCAGATCCTGATCAGACTGATGAGATGCACAGGCTGATGTGGATCTATACCAGACGCAAAACATATATGGAAAATTGGGACATGGCGTTAGGTGCATTTGTAAATACATGTATGAAACTTGATAGTGATGATGTGCAGTGTACAGTATATGAGACGAACCATGTGATTTTTTTACCCAAGAAAATTTTTCATGAAAAATATTTAGTGATATTTTCTGGAAAGGAGGTCAAAAGTTGACGAAATCTTCATAGCAAACAGGAATTGGATGCCATATTGCTATTAATAGTTTGTCAACATTCGACATCATTTACAGAAAATATTGTAATATTTTTCACGAGATATTGCACATCTTCTAGGGTACAAAACCATATGGCTTGTCTCATATTTAGTTTATAATTATATAGTTCATTGTTATTCGTTCTCAGATCGGAGCCAACTAACTTCATGGTGTTAAGAGACTTCCAGACTTTTGTCACTCGTATTCAGTTATCATGTATCATAAACAAGTTGGCTAAATGCCGGACATACTAGTGACGTAGATGGAATTAAATGCCGAAACTAAATGCCGGACAATACTAGTGACGTAGATGGAACTAAATGCCGAAACTAAATGCCGGACAATACTAGTGACGTAGATGGAAATCTAGTCGGAAAACTCCACCTACAAGAACTAGAGGGGAATCGAGCCGTATGCAGGTGCTCATTATCTGTGATATTAATCCGCAGATTTAGATTAAATAAAGCACATGGAAGGCGGAACATTGTGTAGAATCCGTGACAGCTGGTTGTTTCCTGATTTTGACAACTGTATCCCCTGCCAATTTATCACTTTTTCTTTAAAACTGTTCTAAAGTGTTTGGCGAACTGGCTGGAAGGATCAGGAACCGACTAGCAAACATGGATTCTACACAATTTCCGCCAACCGTGCACTTTATTTCATCAAAATCACTGGAATAATAAGAAAATTATATTAAAAATAACACCCAAGTTGAGGAGAAGTTAGCCTGTTTTGGCAGTTCACCTGATTGGGGCCGATTCCCCTCGTGGAACTGTGAAAAACAACAAATTAATGTAACAATGTAAAAGTAAACAGGAGAACACAAGAATGTAATTGACAACACAGGATTACAGCGTGAGGAACCAGGCGAGGGTCCGTAACGTGTACACCTTGAACTTCTCGCGTCTCGTCCTCTCCTTCACATGCTGAGACGCCTTCGCTTCGTACAAGTTGTCCTGTACAGTTACACAACCTCAGTCGAATTTGATCAAATAAACTGATTTATTGCACATTTTCTGAGCAGGCACTCTAATCTCACGCTTGAAATAAACAAGAGTTGTCAGAAGCTCGCCTGTTGGCAGCCTTCACTCAAACTTGGCACAGTTGTATAAAACACATGAATAATATATATAACTTGACCTTGGGTTAAGGGGTGTGCGGTGGACCTTGACATTGGGGTCAGTGGTGGAAGGTGGGTCGTGGATTTGCTATAGCATGATATAGCATATTAAGATGAATGCATGTATGAAATATCAATGTGCTCCCTGAAAACAGAAGTAAAACAAAATTTAACACTACGTTAAGTTGATGAACACACTAAGTTTTTCTACAGCATGATAGCTATTCACATGAGGAATGCATGTATGAATGTGCTAAGTTTGTGACCTTGACCTTGGGGAAAGTGGTGGGGGGTGGGTCATGGATTTGCTGTAGCACAATAGAGGATCATCAAATGCATGTATGAAATATCAAGGCATTCTCTGTAAAGAAACAGAAGTTATAAAAAGACATTTACTCCAACGTTAAGTTTATGATGTTGCTCTTGGGGACAGGGGTGGGAGGTGGGTCATGGATTTGCTGTAGCACAATAGCGGATCATCAGATGAATGCAT
The DNA here is from genome assembly GCA_029237695.1 of Conchocele bisecta. Lineage (NCBI taxonomy): Eukaryota > Metazoa > Mollusca > Bivalvia > Lucinida > Thyasiridae > Conchocele > Conchocele bisecta. The sequence continues at coordinate 520,391 of CM055281.1, read as the reverse complement.
GTATGAAATATCAAAGTGTTCCCTTACACAACATTTACCCCAAAATTAAGTTTAGGAACATGCTAAGTTTGTGACCTTGACCTTGGGGTAAGGGTTGGGTGGTGGGTTGTGGATTTGCTACAGCATGATAGAGGGTCATCTGAGGAATGCATGTATGAAATATCAAGGCGTTCCATAAAATGAAACAGATGTTATAAGACATTTACCCCAACATTAAGTTTATGAATGTGCTAAGTTTATGACCTTGACCTTGGGGTAAGGGGTGGGCGGTGGGTCATGGATTTGCTATAGCACGATAGGGTATCATCAGATGAATGCATGTATGAAATATCAAGGCGTTCCATGAAAAGAAACAGATGTTATAAGACATTTACCCCAACATTAAGTTTATGAATGTGCTAAGTTTGTGATCTTGACCTTGGGGAAAGGGGTGGGTCATGGATTTGCTATAGCACAATAGAGTATCAGATGAATGCATGTATGAAATATGAAGGCGTTCCCTGTAAATAAACAGAAGTTACACAACATTTACCCCAACGTTAAGTTTATGAACATGCTAAGGTTGTGACCTTGACCTTGGGATAAGGGTTGAGTGGTGGGTCGTGGATTTGCTACAGCATGATAGAGGGTCATCTGAGGAATGCATGTATGAAATATCCAGGCATTCCATGAAAGGAAACAGATGTTATAAGACATTTACCCCAACGTTAAGTTTATGAATGTGCTAAGTTTGTGACCTAGACCTTGGGGTAAGGGATGGACGGTGGGTCATGGATTTGCTATAGCATGATAGAGTATCATCAGATGAATGCATGTGTGAAATATCAAGGCGTTCCATGAAACGAAACAGATGTTACAAGACATTTTCCCCAAAGTCAAGTTTATGGATGCCGACGCCGACGACGCAGGGGGGTATGCCATAAGCTCTTCTGCACTTCGTGCAGGCGAGCTAACAAGAGGCACGACTGATCTTGCTTTTTATAGAGCTGTGATGCTAATGAAAATTTATTTATTTAATGGTGTTTAACAGCCTGTCAACAGCTAAAGTTATTTTACAGGGGTCGAATCCCATATTTCACACGTTGTGATGAGGGGAAAATCCTAAAATCTGAACAGACTGTTTATATATTCCGCCCTGAAATTAGAATAACCTGATCTAGTGCCAGGTTCTCACCACACCAGTCACTTAGCCCCACTCACAAAAAGTAATACAATTACTAATCTTACTACTTTTATAATAACCGGATTAAACTCTCAAGTAGCAAGATATGTGAAAATATACCTGAGGGTCAAACCAGGGATATTGGGATTCCGGCAACAGTGAACTCCACCGTTAAACTTTCCCTCGCATGCTCCCACTATTTAATTTTTATGCTCAAAATAACTAAAATAAGCAAAACTGATCTTGACTTTTATATGCTGTACAGCTTTTGCTGCATGGAAGTTGTCGTGTACACCGAGTCCTTGTTAGTCCTCGTAAGGATATCACACAGCTGCGGAGTTTGGTTGATATCCGCGATTTATATACACATTCAAATGCACACACTCAAAATTAACTAAATGAAGCATGTATTTTATATGCTACAACACTTCATATAAGTTGTCCCACAGAGATTGATATAATAGGGTTTTACATCCAGTCAACAGTCATTTGTGGCTGTGATTAAAGAAATCGAGCTTAGTACTTAAAGTATCCTGATCTGGTACCAAGCCCCCTAAGAAGCCCGGATCATTTGGCCACAGGCGTGAATACCTGTTAGATTCCCTGGATGTCCCGGACCAAATTATTCCAAGGGAAGATACTCATAATTTTCCATGCTCGGTAACCTCAGAGCTCCAGTTAAAGGTACATGCCCACTCAGTAAGCCCAAAATGTCATTAATAGCAATTAAATAAGTGTATAACTGTGTCACTATTCCACCAATTCTAAACGTTACAAGTGCCCGCTATACAGATATAATCATTTAGTAATATTTATTTTACTGATAGTGATGCGCGGTGGTATCGGGCTATTTTCATATGCAAATGAGGCATGATATTTTTTAATTATTTATACTAAAGAAATGCGTCACCTGAAAAAATAATATTTTCTACAGATTTTAAAGTATGAACATTGCACATTATAAAATAAATACAGAGATTAAATAGTAATGTCCGTTAACATTTTAAGCAAACACGGTTATCGCCCCTGATATCAGTGTGTAAATTTACGTCTGATATAAAATGTATAATAATGCCAATCAGTACGTGGGATAATGGCGCATGAATGTTTATTTTGCTAGGAAATGTCTCAGATGATGTCTCTGATGTAAAGAACATTTTGTACCTACTGAGTGGGCATGTACCTTTAAGGTGCGTAATTGGACCAAATTTTCCAGGTATTTTTCTTATTTCTTGACGAAAAATGCCAAGTTGGGATTGCTTTAGAATCGTCTCATTGAGACGATTCTAAAGCACTCCCAACTTGCCAATTTTGGCGAAGAAATACGAAAGTCTCCCCAAAGTTGATCAAATTACTCACCTTAACCGGAGCTCTGTAACCTACTGTCTACACTCGTTACCTGAAACTCTCCCAAGTCAAACTACTGAAGTCAAGTTCATGGTACCAAGTACATGTTTTCCTATATAATAACTTGTTAACTCAAATTTTCATTAACTAACTATTAATTAGTATATTCCTCAGTCCCTTGGACATTGAGTAAACGATTGTAGACTGTATTTATAAGAGCGGGTGTATGTATACCTTAAATGCACTGGCGATGCCCTTGGACAAATTGATAGCAGCCTCGTCAGATGTGATTGTGTGGTCCCAGGACGTCCACATCATCAAGGAGAATTTATAGCGAGATTCCAGCTTGGACGTGGTCTTCCCTTGATCCGATTGTGTCAAGCTGAATTGGAGACGTTTAGCATTTGGTATAAAACAGAACATGTAACACAATGCCCAAATAAGGTTGTCTTTCCTTGATCTAACCGTGCTAACCTAAATTGAAGATGTTTGGTATATGGTACAAAACACAACATTAGCACAACGCCAACGTTGATTATATGAGGGAAGTGGAAGGCATCTGGATTTTATATTTGTGGGTGGTGGGGTCGAAAAAATAAGAATTCCTTAAAAATGCATCAGAAAGTTAAAGGTACATGCCCACTCAGTAGGCACAAATGTTCTTTATAGGAATTAAATAAGTGTATAATTGTGTCACCATTCACCCAGTTCTAAAAATTACATGTGCCTGCTTTTCAGATATAATCATTTAGTAATAAATATTTTACTGATAGTGACGTGCGGTGGTATCAGGCTATTTTCATATGCAAATGAGGCATGCTATTTTTTAATTATTTATACTAATTAAATGCGTCACCTTGAAAAGTAATATTTTCGTCAGATTATAAAGTATGATCATTGAACATCAAAATATAAATACAGATAATAAATAGCAATGCCCGTTAACATTTTAAGGAAACACGATTATCGCCCCTGATATCAGTGTGAAAATGTACGTCTGATATAAAATGTATAATAATGCCAATAAATACGTGGGGTAATGGTGAATGAATGTTTATTTGGCCAAACAATGTCTCGGATGATGTCCCCGATATAAAGAACATGTTGTGCCCACTGAGTGGGCATGAACCTTTAATTTAATTGCATATGCAGTGGTTTAAAATGGTACCATCCACTCCCCGCATACAAATAATTCTGCAATTGCCCTATTAAAGCTGAATTGGAGAGGCTTACGGAATACCCGCGTGGGCACAGGTACCCCTAAATATGTAAAATATTTCCAAGTGTGTGGGCTTGTGACCTTGACTCTGGACTTAGTGGGGCGGCACGAACGTGAATTTGTCACAGGGTGGTAGAGGTCCATTGGAGCAATGTGTGTGTGAAATGTGAAGCAGATCCGAGCAATGAAATAGAAGTTATAACCAATTTCACTGATGTTAAGTTTTGTAAAGAGACTAAGTATGTGACCTTGACCTCGAGATCAGCGGGGATTTGTCACAGCATGATAGTAGAGCCTTAGAGGAATGCATGCATGAAATATTAAGAAGTTTAGATGAAGGAAATAGACGTAATAACATATTTCTCTTGTGTTAAGTTTAGTGACGGACGGATGGACGCAAAGACAACCCGACTCCAGTATACCCCCCACAACTCGTTGCGGGGGGTATAATAAAACAAACCTTAGTGTCCGATATAGAGCAGTTCTGTTGTAATTAAGATATATCGGCTTCTGAGTACATCTTTGTTTTGTAAGTATGGAAATCCATCTTTACTAGAGGAAAACTACAAATATAATACACGATGGTTTTCTGGGTGGCATGTATGGAGATATTCCACTGTGCTTATTTCCCAAGTAGACAACATGTTCAGAGCAAATGGAGAATGAAAATTTCATCAACTTTCGACGTCATTTAAAGAAAATATCAGTTTCTGTAAACATGTTTGTCGGACATGAAAAATTGGTACAAAATTCGTTACAAAATCACATGGCAAAATCAGATGAAAATCGTATGATAAACCGACTACCGAAGTAAGTGAATAGAAGCAAACACCATGTGGTGGCAACTTGCTGGTTTTATAAACAACGGCAAAATTACCAAGTGACTCATCACATCACAATGATGATAAACATACCAGCAAAACAGGCTTAAAAATTAAAGCAGTTTTATAAGCAAGATCACAAGTGAGCCACATGTACAGATTTTAGTTTGTAAATGACGCCAACATTACGAGCACTTGCTTGCAGAGAATGATAAATAACTGGGCCGTCAAAGTATGTGAATGGGAGTAGTATTGCACCATTAAGTTTCAGTAAAATACAAAAGAACTAGAGCAAGTGAGCGGGGGCTTACGTATACTCCCGGCGACTGCCTCATCCCACCACCAAATCATTTGGCCTTGAACTTAGATATAAAAAGCGGCATGGGTCGGCTATACAATGAAAATATGGATGATGATAAAGAAGGATATAAAGTTTCAAGTCAATGCAACAATGGGTACCCAATAACATTAACACAAATCGTATGGACGAACAAATGAATGGACAGACATACCAAAAATATATACCCCCCACCCACGACATACCCCGTATATCGGGGGGGGGGAGGTATAATTACCAAGGGAGCACTTACTTGCCGAGAATGATAAACAGACTGCCAAAGTAGGTGAAGAGAAGCAGGAGCAGGTAAGCCAGTCCCATGTGGTAGCCGCCCGCCAGTTTGCTCGGGTACGCCCCGAAAAACAGCCACGATTGTGCGATCACCCCCTGAAATGCGACTGCCGTGACTGGAGAAATGGGGCTTATGGGGTCTGACCAGTGTAGGTCGGGATGAAATAGCGCACTCCTGTAGCCTGATAACAACTTATATTGCTTGTTTGAAGCAGGACGGCTGTTTCATTGATGGAATGGATCTGGTCTGGATCTACATTGGTCACAAAACCCACAAGTCCCATATCTCCAGTCATAGAGACACACATTTATGAAGCTCGTCAGGAAATAAAGTAACTCCACTTGTAAAGAAAGGTTTGTGCCTAGTCACACACGGTTTGAAAATATTACAATATTTGGCGTCAATGTACAATTTAACAAGAAACGAGGCAAAGCCACGAAGGCCAGGTTTTTTCCAAGCATGGACACTTGGATAACATAATTATACCAACTTTTTGTAGACTAGATGGCCGTGGCCTGCATGTCGCGCCTTGGGGCGAGGCATGGACACTAAAAAAATAGATATAGTAGACGGAAAAACTTCAACGAAAAAACTTTAACCGGACACACGGACGTACGGACGCCAAAATGCCGACGATATCGCGCTTTCCGCAAGCGGGTGCGACAATGATGATAAACACCCATGTGAAGTATCAAGGTAATGGGTGAAGCAGTTGCAGAGGTATAGTACACGAAAAAACTTTAACAAATAAATTCAAAGTAATTTGACCTTGACATTGCGCACAGGGGCCGCACGGTTGGGGGTTAGAGTGAAAATATGGACGATGATAAACACCCATGTGAAGTTTCAAGGTAATGGGCGAAGCAGATTGCAGAGATATAGTATAACAAAAAAGAAAAAGTTTTTAAAACCAAAAAAACTTTAACCAGACGTACGTTAAAAAGTTAACGTTGAAAATGGCTAAAGATCAATTAACTAAAGTTCAATACGTAATAAATAATAGGTGAAGGTAAAAAAATGGTCACATGTTGGATATTGTATGTGGTAGCACCCCTTGGTTTATGAAAGCTGTTGAAAGTTTGTGGTCCTAGTGGTACAGTACCAAAGAAAAATTGGACTTAAACAAACGAAAACTTAACATTGTAAACGCGGGGGAAAACTTTAACATTGAAAATGGCTAAGTAATTCGAAATATGGCGAAGGTAAAAAAATGGGTCAGTTATAGGTGGCCCCAAGCGATGTTAGGTATGACCATTGTTGAAAATTAGTGGATGTGGTGGGCATCATTGGGCCCGCGATGGTCCATGTACAAGCTTATAAAAGTGAAAATAATTTGTGGCAACTGGTTGAGGGCCTAAAGGTTTGGTGGTCCAGGTGGTACAGTAACAAAGAAATGGACTCAAACACGAAAACTTAACATTGATTGTGGACGCCGCCCGCCCGCCGCCCGCCGCCCGCCTCCCGTCGGGCTTTCGCCAATCCAATAGCCTGGATTTTTTAAAAAAAAATTTGGCTAAAAATCAAAGCATATTCAGCCAAAATAAATGTGTAAAACACCAATACAAGCCTTATCTGGCACACTGTGTACACGTTCAGAGTTAACACATGGCATTTGCTTTCACCCAAGTTTGCGCTACATTTACCAGAAAAGCATGGTTATTAGAGGAAATGCAAAGTCAGGACAAAATGGGATATGAAACCAGAAGAGTTTGAACTCGGTAAAACCCCTCAGAAAACCCTGTTTTCAGACGTTTGCAAATGGGAATACATGTACAGTGATTTCATTGGCTATTTATTACCTAGGACTACAGGAAACACGTTTTTGGACTATGTTTGGCCAACATTCACTTCTGGTTTCCAATGGGAACAAACGCTACTGTACTTACCTTGCCATCAAACAGATTTTTAAATGCAAACTCGCTGCTGATGTCGGAGTATGAGAAGTTTGTCGCGGTTGGCAGGACGACGAAAACCACCCAGAGAATGGAGAGTAGGAGGTTCAGAAACATCATCCAACGGGTGAAGATGAATAGAGAGCCGATCGCGGAGCCGAAGTGACCTGTGGAGAAATGAACTAGAGTAAGTGAGCAGAGGATCATGGACACCCCAGCCGCCTCCTGGACCGACAAACAAACACTTTGGAGCAAATGGACAGATGGAAATATGAAAACTTTGTATGCTGGGGGTATAATAAATGTGTTTTTGACTATAGAAATGAGGCTTATGGGCTTTGAGACCAGAGCAGATCCAGATCAGCATGTGCATTCCATGCTTCTAACAAGCAATATAGAGCGTTATCAGGTTACAGGAGTGCAATTTGATCAGGAGCTACACTGGTCACAAATGCCATAAGCCCCATTTGTCCAGTTACAAATCATTTAATAGAATAAATCGGTAAATAGGTGACCAAACTTGGAAAATGGTGACTAACTTCCCTAAGAACAACTCACAGGACATAGTTGACATTAGAGTGGACAGAATTGGATGGTTTAACATTATTGATTAGTTTAAGCTCAGCAAAGTGATGTCAACCCGACACACTTCGCCAATTATAATGTTACTCTGGATTGTCCAAGTCAGGGAAGCTATTTATGCAGGTTTATGCGTGACAGAGATTTCTAACGACAGGTTTATGCGTGACAGAGATTTCTAACGACAGGTTTATGCGTGACAGAGATTTCTAACGACAGGTTTATGTGTGACAGAGGTGATGAGGTTTAGGAATACCGGTACCATGTAAAGGTGACACACCACCAATTCGAATGTTACTCTTGCTTGTCCAAGTCTAAGTCCAAGGCTTACGCGTGACAGAGGGGATTAGGTTTAGGAACACGATGTAAAGGGAGAAAAGAAAAAAAGTGATTTAACGATTATTAAGTTATTAATTTCTCAATTGGGAAAAACATACAAGCTTCCAATGGGAACAGAGACAAACAACTATAAAACACTAGATGGCTGAGGCCCGCATGTCACGCCGCCATGGCTTTGATAGTACATGTATACCCAAAAACTTAAACCCGGACGCACGTACGTACGAACGCCAATCTGCTGACTATACCGCGCTGTCCGCAAGTGGGCGCGACAAAAACAGACAAAAACAATAATTTCTGAGCTTATTCACAAAACTTGTACTGAAAATCAGGCAGTCTGATTGGTCAAGATTGAGCACAGCTCAGGCTAGATGCTTATGGTTTTAAACTCACAGGATCAGATGTTGGACTTACTTTCCATGGTTTTAATGTAACTTTTCAGGAATATCGGCTCCTCATTCTTCACTTTCCATCGACGGTACCAGTTCTAAGAAAATAGAGAATACCAGTAGCCGATTTCATCAAAATTGCAAAGTATACTTTGAGGGAGTAAGGATTTATTTTTCCCGAAATGCATTATGTCACAAAGAACTAACGACTTCATATATTTGAATATTAAAAGTATGCAGAATTATTAACTGAATTTATCACATTATCACAGCCAAAATGGCTGTGATAATGTAATAAATTCAGTATAATAAAAATTAATATATTTATCCTTAAATTGAAAATTTCTCCCTCAAAGTATACTTTGCTAGATAAGTATTCTTTGCAATGTTGGTGATACAGGCTCCAGTTCACAACTACTGGAGATCTGATTTGGCCCTCACATAGATCTTTGGCATTTTGTATGTGACAGTTGAATCTGGTTATACCCCTTATGGCTCGTCTCTATTGCTATCCAGTTATCAGGTGAGGCTAGGGAACTGGTAAGAATTACGAGGATGATCGAGGAATTTGTACCGTTTCTGATCTGTGCATGACCAGAAAAACAAATTGGCTCTTTTTGTTACCTGGGAGTTGAATTGGGTTATTGCTATAAAAGCAGTAAGATTATTACTGATCCTACTGCTTTAGGGAGGGGGCCAAGTGATTCTGGTGTGGCGAGGACCAGGACCAGGCACCAGATCAGGATTATTCTGATTTCAGGGCTGAATATATAGTTTTTTTATTGTAAATATTCAGTTCTGATTTTGGGATTTTCCCCCCATTTGTACGGGTAATATATGGGATTTAGAACTAAACACATTGACACGGCCTAAAAATGACCTTAGCTGTTGATAGGCCGTTAAACCCCAACAAACAAACAAACAAACAAATAATGACAAGGCTAGTGTCTTTTGATGTCAAGTTCATCAGGTCAGCCTGGCAATGTGAAAGAAGAAGAATTTCTACCATTTCCATACCAGCCATTACTGATTACAAACTACCAGGCTAGAGTCTCTTGATATGTGACTGGAGAAATGGGGCTTATGGGTTTTACGACCAGCGTAGATCCGTCAATGAAACACCCGTCACGAAGCTAACAAGAAATACAGATTTTTATCAGGCTACAGAAGTGTGCTATTTGATCAGGAGCTACACTGGTCACAAATCCCATAAGCCCATTTTCTCCAGTCACAGCCATATACAGCTAAATCTCGTTATCTCGATATCGTTTATCTCGATATACCTGCTTATCTCAATATACGTCAAAGGTCCCGGCAGAATTCCCTATATAGATCATATATTTTACTCCTGATAACTCGATATATCGGCTTAGTCGAAGTGGATAGTGGGTTTCCTTCACAGTTGTATTCCGATATGTCGATGCGAAAATTAAGCGACTGGCACTGCCAAGTCTGAATCAGTGTGATTATCTCAGGTAAGTTCTCACATGTCTATATGACAACAAAATGATATACGTGTATAGTACTGGATTACATGTATGCAGCGCCGTAGCCACATTGAGGCCTCGGTGATATTTTCCGGATTTTATTTTATTACTATTTTATGCTTTCATCTTAAAAGCAGATCATGATTTGACTATTTGTGACTATGTACATGTAATGTTATGCCTCGGTGTTTACCCTGGGGAAAAAGCCCCCGGTAGCAAATATCATCAATTATTCTGCCCCTCCCTACCAATAGTACTACATCGCAGGAATTTTGTGATATGAACGAAAGATGCCAATTTCAATTATACACAATTTTACTTCCATATTAAACATCTACAAGTTACGACACTCGCCATATTTTCAACCAATGGAAGTGGATTATTTACCTGGGGCCGGCTGGCTAACCAATTCAGTAATTGTAACGCACACGAAGGCCGGGTTGGTTGGAAAGATGGCGAGTGTGCTACCTTCTATATATTTAATATCAGAGTAAACATGGGTATGATGTAAAGAGCGTTTTGTCGTTCATACCACAAAGTGGCTGTGTACTACGTACCTTAAAATCGAACCAAAGTAGTTTCCAGAATCCCAAGGTAGCTCGAATATTCAGTTTCTGGGCAGGCACTCTAGATATACAGAAGATTTATGATAACAAACTTTTAAATAAATAAACAATGTATACAATAATAAATAAACAATGTAAACACATTCGGATGTATATGTAGGGGGACAGATAGAGAATAGTAGGTTAGTATAGTGCCGTGAATGGGAAAAATATCTGGTAAGGCTCAGGTTTCCGTGCCGCGCCAGATATTTTTTTCCATTCACGGCACTAACCTACTATTCTATTTATCCCGTCAACACCTACAAATAGCTCTAAAATGCAATAAAAATAACTCCAGCCACCGCACATATTCATACACAGTGATTAGGTCGTATTGACAGGATATCAAAAATGTTTCACGGCACCGTGTTTCACGGCACATACGCACTGTGTTGACAGGATAACAGTAATTTCCCACCCATTGCAATCCCATAAACTTACATGTATTTGTAACTGTGCTTGTTAGCATGTTACGTCAAATATACTGGACAGATTTTAATGAAATAAAAGGCATTGAGTAGCCAATAGATTTGCACAGAATTTGATTCATATGTGTATTCAATATTCAAAGTAGTTTACAAGATGCATGCAGTTAAACATACAGATTTTATTTGGAAATGCTGTTCCTATCGACGTCGCTCAAAGCATTCATCTGCATAAATCTGTTTTCTTTCAAACACTATATATTTCATTCAAATTGGTAAAAAGTATGTACTAAGCTACATATTTGAGAATAAAGATGGAAATACATGTAAGTCTATGGGATTTTAGCTTTTGGGAAATTGTTCACTGCCCACCTACTGTATAATTATGTTGTTACCACTCATTATACCCACAGCATGTTTTGCCAGTACATTACAATCGTCTCCCAATACATGGCAGTTATACGCTATCAAACATGATCATGAAAAGCTGAAAACTGTAACAAAAAAAAACAACCCATTCACCCCCTCAACAAAAAATGTGATTTTTGGGTTTAAAGAAAATCCAGCACATTTGTTTTTTTTAATTTGTATTAAAAAGAGGAATAGTAATATTCATATTTTCTTTACAGTGGATATCCAGAGAACCTGTGTTTCCCAATTATTACAGTGGATATCCAGAGAACCTGTGTGTTTCCCAATTATTACAGTGGATATCCAGAGGACCTGTGTGTCTCCCAATTATTACAGTGGATATCCAGAGAACCTGTGTGTCTCCCAATTATTACAGTGGATATCCAGAGAACCTGTGTTTCCCAATAATTACAGTGGATATCGCATACAAACTGTGTGTTTGGTTCAATATACCCCTTGTATATCCAGAGAACCGTGTCCTTCAGTGATATCCAGAACCTGTGTCTCAATATACCAGATACCAGAGACTGCTGTGTTACAATATACCCAAGTGGATATCCAGAGTTTCATATACCAGTGATATCAGAAGAACCTGGGAGTCTCCCAATATTACGATATCCAGAGAACCTGTGTGACTCCCAATTAATTACAGTGGATATCAGAGAACCTGTGTGTCTCCCAATTATTACAGTGGATATCCGAGACCTGTGTGTTCTATTACAGTGGATATCCAGAGAACCGTGTGTCTCCCAATTATTACAGTGGATATCCAGCCTGTGTGTCTCCCAATTATTACAGTGGATATCCAGAGAACCTGTGTGACTCCAATTCTTACAGTGGATATTCAGAGGACCTGTGTGTCTCCCAATTATTACAGTGAATATCCAGAGAATCTGTGTGTCTCCCATATTATCAGTGGATTATCAGGAGATGAAAACTGTGTGTCTCCCAATTATTACAGTGGATATCCAGAGAAGGCCTGTGTGCCCAATTATTACTACAGTGGATATCCAGAGAGCCTGGTGTTTTTCTCCCAATTATTACAGTGGATATCCAGAGAGCCTGTGTGTCGCCCAATTCTTACAGTGGATATCCAGAGGACCTGCGTGTCTCCCAATTATTACAGTGGATATCTAGAGAATCCTGTGTCTCCATTTGATTACAGTGATATCCAGAGAAGCTGTGTGTTCAATTATTACCAAGTGGTTCAGAAGAACCTGTGTTTACATTTTATTACTGTGGATATCAGAGAACCTGTGTGTCTACCCAATTATTACAGTGGATATCCAGAAGACCTGTGTTTCCCAATTATTACGTGGATATCCAGAGCCTGTGTGTCGCCAATTACAGTGGTATCCAGAGGACCTGTGTGTCTCCCAATTATTACAGTGGATATCCGAGGACCTGTGTGTCGCCCAAATTACAGTGGATATCCAGAGAACCTGTGTGTCTCCCATTACATGGATATCAGAGAAGATGTGTGTCCCAATATTACAGTGGATATCCAGAGAACTGTGTTGTCTCCCAATTATTACAGTGGATATCCAGAGAGCTGTGTGTGTCGCCAATTATTACAGTGGATATCCAGAGAACCTGTGTGAACTCCCAATTATTACAGTGGATATCCAGAGAACCATGTGTGTCTCAATTATTCAGTGGGATATCCAATAGAACAGTGGTCTCCCATATACCAGTATCCAGAGAACCTGTGTGTCGCCCAATTATTACAGTGGATATCAGAGACTGTGTGTCTCCCAATTATTACAGTGGATATCCAGAGAACCTGTGTGTCTCCCAATTATTACAGTGGATATCCAGAGAGCCTGTGTGTCGCCCAATTCTTACAGTGGATATCCAGAGGACCTGCGTGTCTCCCAATTATTACAGTTGATTCAGAGAAGTGCGTCTCCCAATTATACCAGATATCCAGAGAAGCTGTGTGTCTCCCAATTATTACAGTGGATATCCAGAGAACCTGTGTTTCCCAATTATTACAGTGGTTATCCAGAGAGCCTGTGTTTCCCAATTATTACAGTGGATATCCAGAGAGCCTGTGTGTCGCCCAATTCTTACAGTGGATATCCAGAGGACCTGCGTGTCTCCCAATTATTACAGTGAATATCCAGAGAATCTGTGCGTCTCCCAATTATTACAGTGGATATCCAGAGAAGCTGTGTGTCTCCCAATTATTACAGTGGATATCCAGAGAACCTGTGTTTCCCAATTATTACAGTGGATATCCAGAGCCTGTGTGTCGCCCAATTATTACAGTGGATATCCAGAGGACCTGTGTGTCTCCCATTACAAGTGGATTACGAGAACCTGTGGTTTCCCAATTATTACAGTGGATATCCAGAGCCTGTGTGTCGCCCAATTATTACAGTGGATATCCAGAGGACCTGTGTGTCTCCCAATTATTACAGTGGATATCCAGAGGACCTGTGTGTCGCCCAATTATTACAGTGGATATCCAGAGAACCTGTGTGTCTCCCAATTATTACAGTGGATATCCAGAGAAGCTGTGTGTCTCCCAATTATTACAGTGGATATCCAGAGAACCTGTGTTTCCCAATTATTACAGTGGATATCCAGAGCCTGTGTGTCGCCCAATTATTACAGTGGATATCCAGAGAACCTGTGTGTCTCCCAATTATTACAGTGGATATCCAGAGAACCTGTGTTTCCCAATTATTACAGTGGATATCCAGAGCCTGTGTGTCGCCCAATTATTACTTATTACAGTGGATATCCAGAGGACCTGTGTGTCTCCCAATTATTACAGTGGATATCCAGAGGACCTGTGTGTCGCCAAATTATTACAGTGGATATCCAGAGAACCTGTGTGTCTCCCAATTATTACAGTGGATATCCAGAGAACCTGTGTGTCGCCCAATTATTACAGTGGATATCCAGAGAACCTGTGTGTCTCCCAATTATTACAGTGGATATCCAGAGAACCTGTGTGTCTCCCAATTATTACAGTGGATATCCAGAGAACCTGTGTGTCGCTCAATTATTACAGTGGATATCCAGAGGACCTGTGTGTCTCCCAATTATTACAGTGGATATCCAGAGAACCTGTGTGTCGCCCAATTATTACAGTGGATATCCAGAGAACCTGTGTGTTTCCCAATTATTACAGTGGATATCCAGAGCCTGTGTGTCGCCCAATTATTACAGTGGATATCCAGAGGACCTGCGCGTCGCCCAATTATTACAGTGGATATCCAGAGAACCTGTGTGTCTCCCAATTATTACAGTGGATATCCAGAGAACCTGTGTCTCCCAATTATTACAGTGGATATCCAGAGAACCTGTGTCTCCCAATTATTACAGTGGATATCCAGAGGACCTGCGTGTCTCCCAATTATTACAGTGGATATCCAGAGGACCTGCGTGTCTCCCAATTATTACGGTGGATATCCAGAGAATCTGTGCGTCTCCCAATTATTACAGTGGATATCCAGAGAAGCTGTGTGTCTCCCAATTATTACAGTGGATTTCCAGAGGACAATT